>JABUIW010000010.1:11926399-12106039 GCA_013363375.1 Menidia beryllina | reverse complement strand
TGTGGGAGTATCAGAACAGACAGTATCACTGCTATGTTAAACTCAGGCAGAAACTTGTATGCACCAAGGTTAAGCTAAACAAGTTTTACTTTTGCCCTGATTTGTTTTTCTAATTTTTCCCCCTTAACTTCATTTCACAGAAGTCAATATAATTTGCCAATGTTTTAGCTCCATACTCCCACCCCACGAGCATGTGTCTAAAATGCTTGAAAAAATAGAATTAACAGAGCAGTGATACTGTCTGTTCTGTTTCCTTACTCCTGCACCAGCAGCAACATTTATCCTGGACATGGGCATGATTGTAATGATGTTTGGAGGGAATGAATCTGTTGCTTTCAGAGCATCTGTTGCCAATGCAGGCGCAATGGCATTGGCAGCAAAAAGCCATGGAACATTAACTGCTCCCAACAGAACTTCCAGATGGATTTTGTTCTAATGGCATCATTATACGCTAAATTAAAAGGCGGGTAAATGGAAGTGTAAAAATTTAAATGACTGAAAAAGAAAAATCTCTCAAGCTTGAGCTGGCTTTAGTGGAGGCCGCCGACAGAGAAATTGTTAACTGTGCCATGCAATGAGCGTTAATCATTTGCATATATAAAACAGTAATGAAGAAATGAATAGTACAGCAAGGTTGCAGTATGCATTACACTGTTATGTTTAACGGTATTTCAGTCTCGGCTGCTATGAGTCTGAAATAGCTGCTTTGTAGTCAAAATATTCAGCTTACATTTCACTTTATAACCTGTTACACACTCTTTCAATTATTTCTCAACCTAAGGTAGGGACAGAACAGAGTCATGATTTTTGTTGACGATGGCCTCCGATAATTAATTTTTTTGTTATCAAGATGAGACTCTTAAAGTCAACTATTTTTTATGACCAAGATTTTAGTTCAGTTGCCATTCTTACGTGTGTATATATATATATATATATATAAAGTTAATATGCAAAAAAAATAAAAGATCAAGTCATCCATTTGTTGAAGTCTTTACTGAATAACAGAGAACCGTACATTTTGATGTCAGATGTGTGTTAACATACTGCCACCAGATACTGCTTTTCATTAACTTTGACAAAACACATATTCCACCGCCTTATGATGATGTCTGTCAGGGCAGATGTGACATTTGCCGTAGCAGATAACTGAAAGACATTATTGATTCAGGATCATATTTGGAACACTGAGGCTAATTTTTCCTAATGCTTGTATATATGAAGTTACACTGACTCTGTGGTGTCTGCTACAGGGGAGGAAGCTTCAGTGAAAGTGGTGCCTGATACACGGACCCGTAAATGAGGGCAGACTTTGGGTCACCTGGTCTCCTGACCCTGACTGAGACCTTCTGACCTCTGTCCAGTGCTCGACAGACAGACATGGCCTTAACCTTTACCCTCTGACAAGCTGTTGCATTCAAAATCATCCACAAGATCCATGTCTAAGGTCTGGTTCTTTCCTGGATCGATCAAGCATAAGGAATGAACTTTCGGAAGGAAAGAACAAGTCATCGACATTCAAAGGGTCTTCTGAATAGAAGTTTTTGTCCCCTTTTAAACAAAATGGGTTTTTATAGGAAAAAATGGTAAGTTGTTTGAGAAACAGACTGGCACAAATTGTAACAGTTTATATCCCTTTCAGGTCCTTGTTGCATTTCTTTGTTCAAAGTGCTCTCAGAGATGAGCATTAATAAAAATAGTAGAGGCTACTTTTAACAGCAGTGGTACAGAGTGTTCTGTATTGCTTTTGGAAGGGTCGGCCGCACTCACTGTTGTGAAGAGGGATGAAAGAGAGGGAGTTTGAGCTGCTGCCCTCTTGCCTGATAATTAAAAAAAGAGAGATACCACAAAAAGCCATTATCAAAACAACTCTCCTAAACCCATTTAACACGACTTACTTGCTGAACACATAACAGCTAATGTAACTGAGCAACTCTCATGGTGATAATTGCTGCTAATGCTCATATTGTCTACATTTAGCATGTTTTTATTTTCAATTGTGCGGGTCATTTTTTTCCTGCTGTTGTTATGCAGCTATGATTGGGGTCATTCGCTCTTTACCTTCTAAAATATGCAAACGTCAGCAGCGATGCCTTTCGTAACCTGCATCGCAACTTATTTCCTCACGTCATTAAGTTTCATGTGAATTTAACTTTCAAGTAAAATGTGATTTCTGAATGATTTCTCTCTCCCATTCTTTTTCCTGTTCGGAGCTGTCGTCCACCATGTTTGTCTGCTTTGACAAAAGCTTCATTAGAGAGTGCCAGCCATCTCAGTAATTGGGCCCATTTATTTAAAAGGTACATTTAATGGTGCCTCCTATTTGTCAGCAGTGTGCTGAGGATTAAAGTACAATAGATCACAATGCTTCTTTTCTCGTGGCTCTATTTTCTTCATTTTAGAGGTGGTCAATTATAAAATTTATTTTCACTCTTTCTTTCATCTGCAATGTACAATGCATTGTGCGGACCCAGTTAATGGTGGTGGCAGTGACTGTCCATGTGAAGGTGTGTGTATGCTTGCAAGCCTATGTGCCCTGCACGCATGTGTGCAAATAAACCCATTTGTGTGCCTGCACATGGAATTTTATATGTCTGAGAGTATTTTATAAACTGTAAATGCATGGTATGTCCCTACGAAAGAGTGCACTGCAGGTCTGTGAGATGACACAGATTTTCTTTTTGCAATCTTGTATATTTACTCATTTGCATGTGTGTGTGTGTGTGTCTAAAGGGCATTTTCATATCTGCAGTACTACATGGGAGTGTTATGCCAGACACTCTTCAATCCTTTTATCATAGGTCTCAAACATCAAAAGCCATGTAAGCAACCAAGGTGGAGAGAAATTACTTTGTGTGATTTCTCTGCCTCAGACTCTGTCAGCTCTCCCCTTTATGTCAGTAATTGTGGGTGATTATTTTAACTGTGAAAAGGGTAGCAGGTAATAGAGGCTGATTAAATCCAATGGGCAGCAGCCCAGACAACCCTTAAGACACAGCGGTGTAATGATAGTGAGAGCCAGCAACACCTACACTGCCCGTCCACTCACCTTATTTTCAGTGACATGAGGCCAGATGCAATTTAATGCATTTATTGTGGTGTTAGTCCCTATATTGACAGCTGTAAACAGTTGTGGTTAAATTGAATCTTGAAGCAGCCCTGCCATGGCTCTCTGTACAAAAGCTTATGTTACAGTGACAAAATGTGCTGGTATATTCCAAAATGAAAGGAATGCACACACACACGCACACACCCACACACACACACATGCACACACACATCTACAAGGAGATGATATTCTATCATTTGGCAACCACAGACTGACACAACAGGGATTAGTGTCAGTGTCCAGGTCTTTCTTTCAGAAAAAAAAAAAACTAATATGAAAACTATCACTGCCAAGAAGCATGAACTCCTCATTTTTCAATTACAAACAACACACCTTGTAATCTCAACTCAAGATATCCAGTTAAAAGGCTTGTTGTAACAGGTGAAGTACAGTCATAATAGGTAAGCAAATGACGCCTTTCTGTGTGAATTATGATGTACTAATTTGTTTATCTTATTCAGGGGTAACATTTATATGAAATATGGCACGATTAAAAAAATGCCTCATATCTAGCTACTCACTTAATATAAAACAAAGTCAAAATATAAAGGTAGTTTATAAAGTTGTTTTTTTCCTTTGTTGGAGCTAGGGTATCATTGTGGCTAGAAATTTCCTTTAAATTTTGTTCTGAAGTATGTCATTGTTATAACCTGGTCCACAGTCCATTGCTATAAATTCTGGACTGCTACACCTTCTGGCAGCAGGGACCTTGTCACTTGTGATACATTCCGTTGTCTGTCTGAGGGAGAAGACTCGTGTGAGTAAACAGCTTTGGAATTTTCAAGGTTTAGACTGCTGAAGATGGCAAAACTGTTTGTTCTTCCCATGGCCTTTAGTTTGATCTTGCCCATCAGTTCAAAGTAGGACATTGTGCTGCAGATAAGAAATTAATTGAAAAAAACTCCAGAAAATGTTAAATTAAATAAAACATATCCTTTTCAAAGATGAAAACACCAAACAAAGAACTTAATCCAAAAGTACGAAACACGCTTTGCTCTAAGTAAAGATTAGTCCTAATTCAACCGATGCCTTAACTTTCAATTTAAATTAAAATATTTCTGAACGAAGATTTCGTATTAAAAAAAGGGTTGTTGTTTTTTTTTTGCAGCGAAGGACTATATCCTGCAACAAGATGTCAAGAATGATTAAAGGGACGTATCTAACAGCACAAATCAATGGTGGAAAAGAATGTGGTAAAATGACTCATCTGGCTGTTATGTAACTGTTTAAAACAGGTAAATGAAAGAGGTTATGAACCCTAAAAACATAGTTTATTTGTTTATTGTCAGGGGCCAGTGTGCTATCCTACTGCAATTTCATCAATACTTTTACATTAAACCTTGAACTGAAAAAGTAGTATCTTTCTTTAAGCATGCTGACCTTGACTTTGTTCATGTTGAATCTTCTTGTCAACAACTTTTACAGCAAGCAGTAAAAATTCTCATTGTGCCTGATGGTACATCCAAAGCATGAGCTGAATATAGTCATGTTCTGGGTGACTGTTAGAAAAACAGCCCAGAAATCAAATCACCAATGGAATGAATTCCAAATGTGATCTTTATTGATGAATAGAGCAGGTTGAACAGGCCATGAGCACAATGAAGTCAGTCTGTTGGTGGTTTTGCCCAGTCTTATATAAATCATTTCCCCTCCATGCTATTAACTTTTGGAGCTTTAGGGAGGTAAGGAACTGGTCTGCTGAAGGAACATCCCCTACAGAGACCCTTGGTGGATGAAGAGTTTAAACCCAAGTAAACAACTCCCCCTGCCCGTAGGGCAGCACCAGCAATACCCCCATCCATTACAGGGTGGAGAAAGAAACAGGTTGCGAACCAAGGAAGGAGGAAAGAAACAACAAACATTTATTCACTGTCACTGTTGTCATTTTGACTGCCATTTTTTAAAAATGATTAACGGGTGACTCAGAACGAGGCTTGAGGTGAATTGATTTGGTCTGGTAAATTTATGGAAACAGCCTATAACCTCCCGTGATAAGGAACAGGAATAAGTAGATGTGTTAGAGAGAGACAACTTGAATCACAATGACAAAAAGTGGGACATATCAATTTGTCAAAAGCATGTTAAACTAAGATTCAATAATGAAAATTCAAATCAGATATACCTGCTAATATTCCAGGTACAGACTCTAACAACCAAGCATGCACATCTAACAGTAACTGTAATTACATTGTGGAAAAGTTATCTTAGATTAGATATAAATGTGTCATTATTTAGCAAACAACCCACCAAAGAACTTCTCAACAAAAGAATGTATTCACACTAATGAAAGATACTGTAGTGGCATCTGTATCCCTTGTCGGTTATGAATTATGTCTCTATGGCTCCTGTGGGTTGTGTAATAATGACAATGTGGTTACCAAACTACTTCAATTCACCAAACACCTCACCTGAGATGGATAAACCAACATTCCAGTAATATCTTCAGATGTGCCACAACTTATTTCAATAGCTTGATACCCACTGTAAAATTAAAATGATTTCTTTCATTGCTGGAATGTGTCAAGTAAAAGAGTCTTATACAGCAGAAATGTGCATACTTGCATTTTATGATGCACATTTCCTACAATGTTGAATAAACGAGATTTGAAGGATTTTTTCCTGCTTCTCTGACAACCATGGAAGAAAAGATTTTATTTTATAACATTGTGTCCAAAGGAAAGGTACAGGGCATGTCTGGGAAGGAAAACACAAGATCATCCAGTCTACTAGCAGTGAACTCACCTGGATAAAGTGACCTGATACAGGATGTATCATCTTTTCCTTTAAATGCCAGAGATTTTTTCTTTACAGATTTAAAATCTATTTGCTCTGAACCTTCCCATGTAAGAGGATTTTATATGGGTTATGTTTTAGAACATTCATGTTTTGTTTTACATAGCAACACATGTAGATGCATCTGGCTTTAAACAGATTTATGAGGAAAGACTTATTAGATTAGGTTATTTTGGATGGATGGATGGATGGTAAGTCTATTGCATTGATCACTGATCCTAATAGTCACTTAGATCTAAACAAAATGACTTAAAACAAAGCAAGAACGTTAAGATAATGAATCTGATGTGTTAACATACAGTAACATGTTATCTAACATCCCATCTGTGTCAAAATGGGTTGTCGCATAACCTCATCTAACCTGGAAAGTTTTTGTCAATCACCTTCATTTGGTTTAAAAATGGCAATGTTTGCTAATTTTTCTATCATGTTGCTGCTGTCTATATTCCAGTCTAAAAGTGCTTGAATCAGACTTGGACTATGCTGAAAGTGATGAAGATTTGTTTCTCTGATGCCATAAGACTGTTGCTGTGGCTGTAAAGTGAAAATGTCTACCTGTCTGATGGGAAATAAGAATGTTTACGGCATCCTCCTAAAGAGGCACATATCCTGAAATTGTTGTCATTTTTCTCCCTTTTGCAAATTAAGGACAGTTGACCTAAGAGCAAAAGTTCCAATAAGAATTGGAGAAATAAAAGCCAGAATGGCTGCTGAGAGAGAAGAAATGGAGGAAAGAGGTAAGGCAAGTGATTATTGAGAAGACAAAGACCCTGCTGTCTTGGGCCTGACAGCACCCGCTACATCAGGTGCCCTCATCCCTCCCCCATCCTCAAGCTCGCAGTCCAATTCCATTGAGACAAGGGAATTTCCTCTTCAGCACCACCCTCCCATCATCCATTTATGCTTCCATTCATCTCTCTTTTCCCCAACAAATGGAAATAATAACACAAAACAACACAACAACCAATGGTTCACACTCCATTCTTTCTCCAACCTCACATCCACATCTCAGCTTCTCGGCATGACGGGTCTTTTGATCAGACCTCTTAATTCAGTCCCAGTGGGAGTAAGAGATACGTCTGAATCATGCAAAGAATGTAACTGGCAGGTTTTGGTGTGGTCTAGTCATCCTGTCTGCCAGGGAATACCATGCAGTGCAGGCCAACAGTCAAGACGCCTGTGCTGAAGCATGTATTTGGTGTCGCAGACAAAGATGGTTTCACATTACATTAGATTATTCAGACACTTTGAGACAACTGGCCAACTCACAATAGAATTACAGATGAAGCACTTGCTTATAGAGGTTTACATTCTTCAGATAAGCAAGGACAGGAGTTGTTGACAGGGTGCCTAAACATAGTCTGGGTTTGATTCCAAGGGACATGAACTAGATGCCTGACTACTTTTACCTGTGGATTTCCCCGTGTCTTCAATCACAGCTCAGGCAAATGTTCAGCTGAGCAGCCAGAACAAACTGTTTGTGAATCCTGATCTTTTGGAGTTATTTCTCTGTCGCTAATACTAAGTCTAGTCTAGTTTTACAAGAAAACATGCAGTAGTCTGTCCAAAACATAGCAAATAAGAAACCACATATGTTTTCAAGTAGGTAAAATATCCAAGTCACATTTGAAGTGTGCAAGGGACGTGGCACAAACCTTGTTAACGACACGCATACAGACGTATACACCTACTAGAGTTTAGTTTCCTCTGTTTGGGTCGTTTTCAATTTAAGATGACAGTGTTTCTATTGTTTGTGTTTTTAACTTTACTGGATTCCAGTGAAGTGTTTTTAAAAAAAGTTATTTTCAGGTGTTTTTTGTTACTTTATTTTTCTCTACCTATAAGTGCCTTCTGTCAAAATGACAGTCAACATATTATGAGGTTTCAAAATGTATTGTTTTACTTATAATGAGAAAAATGCAGTGACAGTGTCTATTACTAAAGGTAAAAAGTGCTCAGTCAACTCTGAGACCTCACGGTTCGGTTAAAATTGAAAACACAAGGCTTGTCAAGCTTTTTCGCTCAACATACATAGAAATCGAACTATTAATGCTGACAATAAGGAAAACATCCAATACTTCAAGAATTATCCCCTGTTTTTGAAATAATACATTCAAGTGTGTGATATCCCAGCTACAGGTGTAGCAGGCAAAATAAAGTGTTAACTAGAAGTCACATTCCAGCAGCTAGTGGATCAGGACCCTCAGGGTGCAGACAGTGAACAAAAGAGTTTTACTTCACACTCGTGACCCAGTGAGCAATGTGCCCCATGGCGTGAAGCACAAAGGGAACAACACAGGTGATTCTACACATGCTGCTGTCCTGCTTTTTCAACACTTGTACTCTCACTCTCCCTCACCCTGTGCCACTTAGTGACATCAACCTTTGGCACTGACAGCCAAGGCCAGGTTTCAGTTTACTGACTGACAGCGAGTAACCACGAGATCCTCTAAATTTTCTTTTGTTTGTCATCCACAAATTGTGA
Source organism: Menidia beryllina (assembly GCA_013363375.1). Taxonomy (NCBI): domain Eukaryota; kingdom Metazoa; phylum Chordata; class Actinopteri; order Atheriniformes; family Atherinopsidae; genus Menidia; species Menidia beryllina. Next base: position 12,097,655 of record JABUIW010000010.1, on the reverse strand, counting down.
TCAATATATATTATGTAGGCATTTGTGCGATACTCATTCTTTGTATATTGTTCAGTTATCAGTTGAAAGATGCCGTGTATAATTCTGTGGCTGGTATAACTTTCTTATTTTCCGAATTCATTTTCAGCTGTAGCAATGGCCTTATACATTAGTCTTCTCAGATGGTTGGAAATAAGAGGTCAGGAACTGAAGCTGACCCCTTACCCGTTTTTCTTTTATAGTCACTGAATGCCTTTTAACTGCTGTTTTCTAATTGTCTCAAGAGAGACAGAAAGAAAGAAAATGAAAGAAAGAAAGAAAGAAAGAAAGAAAGAAAGAAAGAAAGAAAGAAAGAAAGAAAGAAAGAAAGAAAGAAAGAAAGAAAGAAAGAAAGAAAGAAAGAAAGAAAGAAAAAAAGAAAGAAAGAAAGAAAAAGAAAGAAAGAGAGAGAGAAAAAAGAAAAAGAAAGAAAATTCAACTGACTGTTTAAATGGCATTGAGTAATGGCACATACTTTGTTCGGGCTTTGGATGTGTCATCACCTGCATGTTTGCCATTCAATCTGCATGCCCTTTTCCTTGTTAATTTACACAATAGCTGAACATGAGCATGCAAGGGTCTACAGTTTTACCTGGAGCCAACAGTGCTGAGTTACACGTGAACCTTGGATAGACAGGTAAAGCCACAGCAGTAATGCCTAAGAAGAACGCAGTTCTCGAAAGGAAACGTGTTCTAGGGTTTTAGAATACCTAAGGTTTGTGGGAAAAGCGCATCGTATTTCAAACGATAAGGTTGGAAGATGTTACAGTAAATGTTGCACACCACTGACCAGAAATATGTATGATTTTTCCATAGTACGTTATCGTCATAATATCGTTAGGTTTGAAACATAACTGGGTTATGCTACATGTCGTGGACACTGTCTTCCCAACCCCTCCAGCTTTTTTGTCAGATTTGGGGAAAGACACTGTCTTAATTCAATCTGGGTTTGGGAATTCCCAGAGTATTTATGGCTATCATTACTGTCTGGGCTGCATGCTATGATGAGCTACCTGATGCAACCAGACGAACAGTATGCCTGCACTGACAGCATTAAGGGAAATGAATGAGGCCCTCACATGGGTGGGCTTAATGCGCATTTGAACACAAGCGCACACAGACTTTGAGATTCTAGGCTGCACCACTTTTAGTCCACATTCTCCCATGCAGTTTGGTCAAAAGCCATCCACTCCAACCAGCACCTGCTCTAGAGCCTGACAAAAACCCCTCCACAAACATCTGTTTCCAGCAAGAGCTCCATTAGATGTGTAACATGCTGTTTGGTGACATGCACCGGCTTAATCACCAGATTTGCAAAGTTACGACCTAAATCACCACTTGCAACTTTAAAATAGCTCTGCCTTCAGCCCGACTTAGCCAACAGGAAACCATTAAAGCACCAGCAATTACCATTCCCATCCATCCACACAGTCCCTATTTTATTTTAATCTGTTTAAGAGCATTTTCTACGCAAGGTTAAAATATGAATCCCCGCTGCCCCCTCCTCTCCTCGACAAGGCAGGGTTTTTCTGGCTTACTTGAGAGCACAATTTACGACTGATTTAATTTAGCCTCCGCAAACATTTCTAATGACATTAGGCCCAGTGCATATACTGACTGCCTCTCCCTCTTATTCCATTAACTCCTAAATCAGGTTTAAAGACCATACTGATGCTGGATGCTATTATGGGTGATTATCAAAACAACAGACAATGGGGCAAAGTGTTTACTAACTGGTTTAGCCATAATTTTGCGTAACCAGGACAGATGGAAACACTACAAATTAGAGATCAATCTTTTTAATAATGAAGGAGCTTCCAGTGTGCTTGTTCAGTCCCGTCTGTTGTTACATGCTGTAAACCAAAAGAACAAGTTTATGTTTTTTTAAACAACATTTTTACCTGAAATCTTACCAAGAAATGATACCTACCTAAATTTTTTTAACTTGGTTTGTCTGTGCATGGATGAGAACAAAAAGGCAACCTCAGTGTGATGAAGATGCTTCAAAACAAACCAACTGCAGGGCCTTTTGTGCCTAGCCTTTCGCCGCAGTTATTCATTCATGAGTAAAACACTAAAGTGCTCTCTTAGATCAAGCTTATTCAGCTTGTTTGACAAGGACTAATGACGGCCGTCCATCTGCATACATGCTTACAGCCGTCTCCCATCCTTATCCAGGTAATGATTGTGTTATTAACCTCACACCCTTTTTCAAATTGTTATTAAGTGCCGGGGGAGAGAATGAGACTCAAACTGTCTCCGCTCACCTGTCACCAAAGCACTGCGGAGCATGGTTTGATCCCGGCTGGCCATCAGTCACTGTCAAAGATGGAACTCAGTTGTAGAGGGATTGAAACCCACATACAGATGACATACTTATGTGTGGTGAAAAAATACTCATTTCAGTGGCTTTATGGGGTTTTTGACATAAAAAGATAATGTGGACAAATTCACGCAGTGAATATCAGTCTCTCTCCCTTCTACTTGTGAATGGACTGCAAAAATGGAGGTTCACAAACCTATTTCAACCAGTAAAACAGATTGGATTTTCAATTGAAGTATATTCAAATAAGAAAAGCTACATACAGGCAAAATTCAGCTTTGATAAAGGATAAATGCGGTCCATCACTGTTGCCTTGATATTATAGGTGTTTGAAAATTATTTAGGGATTTGTATTCATGGTTTTAGTTTTATGAAGAAAAAAAACAATCAAACAAACAAACAAGATGGAGTTTAGCACAGCAAGTCACTTTGCTGTAGATTTATTTGTTTTAGACAAGAAGTAAGATCAGACGCACAAAAAAGTTTGATCATTAAAACCAGTGACTCACAGAAGAAGCCAAGAACCCAAAGTTAAAGTAACCTTTTCTGAGAGTTAATTGGTTAAACAAAAATAATTCATCATAAATGATAATGAAATCTTGATTAGCAAGAGTTATTTTGGAGTACTTAAACTCAACACCAAGCTCAACAAGTTAGACCATGTAGAGAAACAATGTTATCTTCTGAATTCTTGCTAAAAAGCAACATTGTTCCAGAGCCTAAGCCACATTAGTATTTTACACCACAAATAAAGATAAGCAGAGATAACTTCAGATATTTTTTGTTTTGATTTAAAGAAAAAAGTGCATCTGAGATCTTTCGGAGTCAGACACAATAAGAAACATCGTGCTATGAACGTTTCGGGATGATGGATTGAGACAAAGAATTTTAAAGCTAAAAACGTTGCCCGTACAGCACACACATTTCGTTGAGATTTCTATCAAAACACGGGAAAGGTCAGATACCGCCACCCCTTGATGCAAGCTTGCCATCTCTTTCATCATTTACTAAGTTAAATGAATCACTGTCTAGACTGAGGAATCATTATATGAGAGGAATATACTATATTTGCCTATAAATACATTTGAGATGTAGCTTTTTGTTTCCTGGAACATTACTTGTGATACCGCTGTGTGCCAGGCATGAGTAAAAAGAAAATGGGCATTCTTTTTCAGAGAAAGAGACAAAAGGAAAACACAGGCTGACAAAATTGCTGAGTGAATCTGGGAGGTTAGAGGTGAGGTGTACAGCCGCAGGCAGGCCCCAGTGGCCTCTCCCAGTGATAGATATGCTAATACCTCCATTCACTCCACTTCACTCCCTTTATTTCCCACAATTAAAGCAAATGTCATTGAAACTGTAATTAAGCTGTGTCCAGGCAAAAGACTGCCTGCTGCTTTTAATGAAGGCCCATTGATTCTCCCTTTAGTCGCTATTGGTCTCCCTATAACATCCACAGGCCTGAAATGAAAGCAAGTTAAAAGTGCAGCTCTTCCCATCCGGGTTGTGCATTGTGCTGGACTGTTTAATTAAACTAAACGATTGCTCTAAGCACACACAGAGATGGTACCAAGTGTGCAAGCTGTATCCCTCATGCTCCTGGATGTAGGCATTTTCTTGTTTTGGATGTGCGTGGCTGTGATTCATGACCCAGCTGCTGTGTGTGCTAATGAGCAAAATGACTGTTTTTCTCTCCATGAGTCTGAAAGGGTGAGTGCTTTACAAGTTTCCAAACAAAAGCAAAAGTAGTCTCTTAGTTGTGAAACAGCGATGACCTCAAGTAATCAATAGCTCACAATTTAAAAAAACAGAGAAACCAATTAGCCAAATTGAGCTATTGCTAAAGGCAAAATTGGTCAGATTGAAAGTCTAATCTGAGCACAGTTAAAGATAAAAGGTTTGGTCAGGCGGAAAAGGCAGAGTCAAACACTCAATTGGTAATAAACACAAATAGAAAAAAAAATCCATGTTTTGTGGGATACTGACTACATTGCATACGTGTTTAGAGTAAAATTTAGATCAGAACTTATGCTGTTAGTTATGGACTTTACTCTGTCAAATATAATGTACCAAACAACAAAACAAATATTTCCTGCACAATAATGAGTCACTGTTATTTTTTTATCAAAATGTTTCTTGCTTTTCAGCCTTTCACACGGCAGATATGAGCTTGTGTCATCTTGACTTGAGAGAACGGTGAGACAGGTGTCACGGTGAACTTAGGCTTGATTGAATTTTTGTACAGGTTGAACAAGCTTTTCGAGGTTTCAGATAACTGAATGTGTGTGTCGATTAAATGATTTTACTTGAGCTCAGGGAACAGGACAACTAGGAAGGTCAAACGAGTGAACAGATTAAAACTACAGCCTTTTTGAAAGATTAACATTCTAAAACTAATGGAAAACATACACCTGCATGTTAGGTGCATGGGTCATTCTAAATTGATCCTGGACGTGTGTTTGCATGGTTGTTTTTTGAGCCTCTGCCTATGCTTGTATCCATCTGCAGTCTATCTGGGGGTGAATCTCTCTTCTTGCTGATGGCAGGCAGGATAGGCTCCAGGTCCTTTTCAACACTAAAGTGGATTAACAGGGTGAAGAAAATAGAGTTTTTTCTGCCTGTTTAATCTTTCATGTTTAATTCTGCCATACTACCTGTGCATTAACACATCCTTTATCATTCATTAGATAAAAGTGTCCTGATCGTCACCACAAGGTAAACCTTGAACAGGTAGGACAGGTGGGAGGGTACTGTTGCTGTGTTTGTCTTGTATTTAAACAGTGCATGTCTGCTTTTCATAATGGTTGACACAGATGTGCACTTTCTTGGTGAATGTCTGTATAACTATCACCCTCAACCCCCTTCTGCAGAACATCTTTGTATATTCAAATGGCTTGTACCTATATGCAAACAGGAATGTAGCTATTTTTACATTTGATGTCCACACCTTGATGCTAATTTAATTACTCATATCATGAGCTACCACAACCACTGTAACACTGGACATGCTTGTTATTTTATTTTTATAAGATACTGTCTCCAGTTTCATGCACTGAAAACCACAGTGGTGTATTTCTGTCAAAGACACACATTTTACAAAAGCAGCCAGTTTACTCTCTGACCCCCCCAAAAAATGTTTTAATCAAACAAGGAGGCACTCTATTGTCTTTAGCAGGATGTTTTTGTTGTGAAATGCAGTTACACTGTCTCCTTATCTGCACATCGAGGAAATATTACAAATCATAAAGTCACATTTGACCCTAAACTTTTCTCTTACAAGAGCAAAGAGACATTACAAGTTAACGGAAAGAAATATCAAATTAGCACTGTTATGTGAATTACCCTTGAGAGCAGCGAATGTACAAAGAGAAATGTTCTGTTTAATCTGTAAGACCTGTCGAAAAGACACTATTCTTTAACACCACATGTAGAGTAACCGCTCAAACCTTTAGTGCAGAAAACTAATCATAAGCTGTCCTAATTCTAGACGTTGGTCAAATTGGAGTAAATGACTTCTCAAATAAAAAGACCACCATCAAGTGCTCCTTCCTTCTCTCATCTTGAACAAAAGTAATGACATTTCACATCCCCATCACGTCTGTATTCCCATTTAGTCACTAGCATGCTAACAAGTCCAATATTAAAAACACATTTTCCAATACACAAACCTGAGCGCTGGATTGTAATGGGTATTACATCAGAAGTGAAGGCCCATTAGTTTGAATGCAGTGTGGAAGCTTCTTGCTCATAGCTCCTTTGACCAAAATTAACCATACAAATATCCCCCTCTAATGGATTAAAACAGGGATTTAGTAACTAATGATTTAAAAAAAATTAAATAAACAAGCACAAAGAAAGATCAGGGCGGTGAAAGAAAAAAAACAGATTAGAGCACTGGGTTTATGGTTTTTCACCTGCTGAAAAGCGTAATAAATACAAATACATTGTTGTGTCCCTCAGAAGAGAAAATGGCTCCAGTCAACTTGTTTTCAAAAAAGCTTCATGTCTACAAAACACATCACGCCCTGTCTATGAGTAAGGCCTCTTTGGAGTTTGTTTTTATGATAACAAACAGCCGTTAATGCATGCTTTGGGATCTTTCTTTTAAAGAGTGAAAACCAGTTTGGGTGCTCGCCAATGTGATTAATGCCTCTGGTAAGTAAAATTAACTAGCTTAATCTAAAGGCAAACCTCTGGAGACAGATACAAAATGCATCTTCCCCAACAAGAGCCTTATTATGTACTTCTCTTTCACTGCATCCCCCCTCCTTTTTGTCCCCTCATTTTCTTCTCCAACCCCCCACCCCCAAACAGATCTTCCGATAAATTAACTGCTTTTTAGTTTGCAGCTCCGGTCCCCATTAATCCATATGGGAAGAAGTGTAGTCAAGTTACACTAGAGAGAAGAGAACTGGTACATTTTAGCGATGCAATTAGGGCCCATTAGTCTTGGCTTTAATTAGAAGGCTGGAGCGTTGATATTTCAAGTGCTGGTTTGTGCTGGTGTTGTGTTTCTCCGCAGCATCGCTCGTCTCCGTCCTGGAGTCGGAGTCTGTCTGGCGCTGGTGTTTCTCTGTGCTTCTTTAAAGTTCCTTTTCCTTTCTGAATCTTCTATATGGTATTAAGTTCTGCCTTCTCAGTCCAGTGTTATTTTTCAAATGTTGAATGGTCAAATAAAGGAGGAGAAGCAGAGACACACAACGGGGGAAAGGCTGCTAAAGCACAGGGCCATTTGAGGAAATTACTGGTGTTAATATGCCAAAGGAAAGTATAAAAAATGCAGGAGAGAGGAAGAGCCACAGAGGGTAATAGAGGAAAAAAATGAGTGGGATGAGTGAGGAGATAAAAGCTGAAGCCTCAAAGTCAAATTGATCTGCTTGAGGTGCCACATTTAATTGTTAGCCAACAGACAGACATGACATCTTAGCCCTGCCGCGCTCTCCCCAGCCACATTAGCCAACCGCACCGCTTCATGTTCACAGAGTGGAGGCAGACTGTCTGGAGGAGGAGCAACGCTCACCATCCCTCCATCCTCCTTCCTGACTCATCACTCCTCTAACTCTCAACCCACAGCAGAGGGGACAGGAACAGGAAAGGTCACAGCACACCAAAATCTGACATTTCTGTCTTGATCAATAGGGCTGATGGTCAAATTCACATATAACCATGTCTAATTTATCTTTTAAAGCAAAACTTCTCGTCTATTGGAGGAAAGTGTCATTTTCACTGAGTCCCGTACCTCCCACCACTCCACTTCACTTACTTCACCAGGAATAGTTTATTAAAACAACGGAGCTCATTACATCCAATTAAGCCATGATTCATCTGTTTAGATGGCATTAATACGATAAGCAATCTGTTTAGACCAAAACATGCATGAATATTAGCTAAAACATGCACACACTCACTCTAACATTTCCATCTTGTAGCTATGAATCACATAAAAAGGATCCTGATGAGCAGTTGGCATTTATACCCCTTGCTGTCATTCCACGCTTGGCATTTTTGTTGTGAAACAATTTTCATAATCACCTTGGAAAATGTAGAGTATAATGGATAACTGTATAGGTCAGATAATCCTGAAATGAGAAAGACAATAAAGTTTTATCTTTCATCTGAAAACGGCAGAAGAATTCCTGTTCATGTGTTATAACATGGGCCAGTACAGAACTTGTAATAACTGTAGCTCCTATAATTTACAAAAGAGGTGTCCTTAAATATAGCTAATTCAATAATTAATATTAATTAGGTTAATTAATATTAATTAAAAGCAGCTAGCCGTCTTTTTCGTTACAGATTATCTGTGGCATTAATCTCCTTTAAACTCTACTTATAAAAAGCTATTTTTTATCCTCGGGTTATTAGTGGTAAATAATAAATCGAGCATTCATATCAAGTTAAAAAACATAATGAAGTAATCAATATATATACTAATTGAATTCATTATGTGATTTGTTTATTTTGAACTGTGATATATTTTTCCTATATTTCTGAGAGACCACCATCAAAGCAATGGCCCACTAAAAGAAAATCTCCTTCTATCCACACGGAACCCGTTCAGCCTAATCATGGTACCAGTCGACAAAGTTATCCAAGCGTGTCACAACAAATCTTTATCCTCGTGATAGGACATACAATTTTTTGTGCTGTCATCGAAAGCCAAGTATTTTCCCATTGTGGTTCTATTATTGCTCAACATGTTTGCAGGATGTCTGCCGGTTAGAGGATCGCTAATGGTCCTCTAATTGACAGGTTAAAAACAGGCCTCGGGGAAGGAGCGAACCCAAACAATACTCACAGTCTGAATATCTTTGAAAAAGGATTTGTTAAAAAAAACATTCTTGTTCTTGTCTGAGTAATCTGAACGCTGATGATAAGTTGTCAACTGTAATTCTCAACGGTTGGATGTGAATTTATTTCCTTCTTAACAATAACTGCGCTAACAAAGTTTCCTATTACATCAACACCGCCCAAACGACTTCAACAGCCATCTTATGTGGCAGTGAAGTGTAAAGAATGTGTCAGACTCAGGAAGCTGACTGTGTCCATTTTTCAGGCAGTGAATCATTGGCAGCTTGTAGTGAAGCTGAGACCAGAGCTCCTTCATGTCTCTGTCTGTTTACAGGGCAAGCAAATCAAAGATGCGTCTCATTTCAGAGGCTGTAAAAGTGCGCCTGGGGATGGATCAGGTGTCTCCGATACACCCAATCCTCCCCAAGCAGCCTCTACTTACAGGCTACCAATCCATGTATCCTCCAAATGAACACTGCGTACAAGCAGGGTAATTAAGTGTTCTCGGAATAAACCGTGCAATCTTTTCAAGCAATGTCAAAAATGCCTCCCCAGGCATCTCAACTGGGTCTCTCTACTAGATAAAAGAATGCATTCTTGTCAAATTAAAGTCAAATAAGTGACCTCGGAATCAATTTTTCTGAATTTGTTAACTTGCACTCCTGGTTATGGGAAAATTATTAACAGAAGAACCAGAAAGATTTCCGGCTTTACCAGCTATGACATTTTAAACTTTCCACTGTCGCAGCAAGGCAAACAGGGATATCAATTTATTATATGCAGCTCTATGAGTGCTTTTAGCTCTGGTAGCTATGAGACTTTCTCATCTCAATACAATGAAAAAAATCAATGGAGGTTTTGTGTTGAGTTTTCTCTTGCAATATTTTGTTTCTTGCGGTGTATTTGTTTCCTGAGTGGAAACAAATAAAGCCCATCTCATTCCGACATCAATTTATCATCAGAAAATATACGTCCACCAAAAGGAAATCAGTTCACGAATGGGAACATGGGAACATTTTACTGGAAATTTACAAGTCATTATTTGTAAGCGGTGTAAAACTAAAATGTGAGTTTAGGTTTCTGATGTACGTCAGTCCTCAAAGTTGGTTTCTGTCATTTCCTGAAAGACCTGTTGGCCTGTGTCTCTGATTTAAACACAACTGTGTTGACTGACTGGATGAGACAGACGCACTCCAGGTGTCTGGGTCATACATCTACTGACATTTATCCCTTCTTCCACAGACAGCAGGGAGGGAAACAAAAGCATGCTTGGGCCCATTACGGACAGCCGAAGGGCCTCCATTTACAAATATTTTTTTGTAAATACTATATCGTGTTCTTAACACAGCGTGTCCCCGGGGCCGTGAAAAAGGCCCTGCGAGAGTATGGCTGGATGTCAGTATCAGGGCCTGTATCGAACTGAGAGCATCTGGAAGCAAGAGGTCTCTGTCCCATGTTCATGAGTGGGGAGAGCCACCTTGGATAACGTCCTGGGGGATCATGCCTTCTGCCGCTCCCTGACACTGAGAGACACATGCAGGGCCTCATCGTCCCAGCACACGCACACCTGCCACCGCATGGGCGCATGCATAAACACTGATTGTCCGCACAACACGTGGTCGCTCTCTTTCTCTCCATCCTGTCCTTCCCGTTCTCAGTCCACCCGCACATGTGCTCGCTCCCCCTCCTGATTAGCTCATAATGGACGACTGATGTCCCCAAGACCCTCAGGACTTCCCCGGGGAGCCCTCCAACTCTGACCCCTATCTCCACCCTGCTCTGCACCTTCTTAAAACACACTAAATAATCCTTCATTTGACAGGAGCTTGAATGAAATTCAGCTCAGAGGCGCATCATTTGCCCTGAACAATAGAATACTAATAAATGAGCCACGCTTTTCTTTTTGTGCATCCAGAGGGAAGGGCATGCAGTTTTTTTTCGGCACAGATCATGTTAGCAAAGATTCCATTTCTGAATATGATTTTGCTGCTGGAGTCTTGAGATCCAAGCCACATTTAATTTCTATTATTCTCGTTATACTCACAAACAATCAGCGGCTCACAACATGATTAATTCAACCAGAATAAGTAAAAACCCAAAACGTATATATACATTTTCATCAAACTTATGCCTGTACAATCAATTTTCAAGAGATTAATCGGAGCCAGTAATTAATAACAGCACTCCAAAATAAACAAAACAGGGATCCTAAACATGCACCTATTAAATCAGCAAGTGGGGCTGGATGGCTGCTTTTAGATGCAACATTTACATGTAATTATCGTCTTATATAATTAAGTGCAATCAGTTAACAAGCATCTTGCTAACAGACCACAATGCTTACCCAAACAGGTGGCAGGCAGCCGGAACGCTGAGTGAGTGAGTAATTAAAGCTCAGCATGCCAGTGTTAATGGAAGTGATCTAAAAAAACATCATGACTAAAGAGAATAAGTGGAAGAGGAGGTAAAGGAGTAACGGAAACAGAGGGGAAGGAGATCCGAGTAGGTGGAACATAAAGTAAATTTCAGTGTTAAGGAAATGATGGGAATTAAAAGGGGAAGACTGAAGCATTGGGCGAATGAGTCGGTGTTTACTAGTTGAATTTTTAGCTTTATGGTCCTAAATTTCAACAATGGGGAAATTGATATAAATCAATGTGAAATGTTTTTATCCTCTTTTTTTTTTTAATTGAGAAATTATGCACCAATTAATTTAAATTGGGAAAATGCACTGAACCTCAAAACTTAATCTCAAACTGAAATACAAACAGTATTATACCAAGTGGTACCAACACAGTTGAGCACTGGAGATAAAATAGGCTTATTTCATTATTGTTTAATAACATGGTAAATGCCATTTCAAAAATTTAATTTGTTCACATAATCATAAACACTTCACTCTTCACAAACTACACACTAACTTGAAGAATAACTTATTTTCTCGTTATAAATAGTAACGAATGCTTTTTGCTATGGCGGCCTGGTTGAAGTTTTTAACAAGCTCAATAAATACTGATAGTTTATGTAAAAACATGGCAAAATGGCCATTTATACTTTTTCCTCTGTTATATATGTAACCATGTCAAGGGATCACATTATACATGGCTAGAGTTTCTTTTGATGAGGTAAATGCATAAAGCTCAAGCTTGCAACTGTTTTCAGGGTCAGGGTGAAACATCCACGAATGTCAAAATGTGATACTCTTGCTTAATATATATTAAAACATTCTAACAAATATATGAATTGTCAAATGAGTGTCTAACATATCCAAGTGTAAAAAAAATCATGAAATATTCCTGATTAGTTAATGTTTGATTAATGTTTGATTAAATATTCCACAGGTATTCTCATTGTGCAGGGTATAGATAAAGACCATGCCCCTCTTACAAATGACTCGTTAATGAAGATTAAATTCAAAATTATATTCCAGTATGGATCTTGGGTCCTGTGACCAGATAGGTTTTAAAAAGGTGCCCTTTCCAAGAATGCGTGTATGGATAGATGCATGAGAGGATGAACATTGAATGTCATTTCAGATCAAATTTGATGAAATTTTTTTCACAATTTAAAAAATAATCAATCCAAACAATGAGTGAAAATTCAGCATAGATGTATGCACACTTTAATAAAATGTATGAAAATCACTCTTGATGGTTGCAGTGCTCTTGGACCTCTTGTCACCCTTCCAGCATTCTGTTATTGACCTCTTGAGAGTGGAAATAATCCTAGCCTCAGTATACACAAAAAAAGGACGGAAAAAAAACTTGTCTAAGAACACAACCCAGTAGATTACATTTCATGACAACTTCACAAACCTCTGTGTGTGTTGCATTACCACACTGTGTAAGGCATGTGTGGAGGAAGGGTATGTTTTACATGACCTGTTACAGTGATACAGCCATTCAATAAACAATAGTGAGTGTGCTTCACTGATGTTAGCCCTGACACGGTGACACCAAGGTCCACCCTCAGTTCAACCAAACACTTTCCTTTGATTCTGGGCTGCACAGCCATGAGCTCATCCCGCCCGTGGCAGCAACAGGACAACGGAGTGAACTCTGTCACACACTGCTCTGCAATATCGCTTACTGTTCTGTCTGGGAATGTAATAAACTGAGATGTTTCATCCCTGGTAAATTTTTCAAGAAAATCCTACATTACACGTACGCACAGTTGAATAAATGACTATTTAAAACTTCCAGTTTTTATTGTTTTCATGTTAGTGTATTCTATACAATGCTTTCTAAAAAGAAATCTTGCTTTGCTTTTACAGTTTTTTGAGATTCAAGTGAAAAAAATAAGTAAAAAAACCCAATTACATTATATTCAAATGTAGACTATATGTACCTTCCTAAGAAATCTGAAGACTCTGCTCTGCTTTGCCTGCAGCTCTACACTATAACAATAACCAACCATCAGATGACAACCCACAATCCCTTCGGCACTCTGTAAATCTTGTCACAACTGCTTCAGATAACCTCCTTTATTTTACACATGAAATCCCAAATACCCTCAAAGTTGCTGCTAATGTTTATTATTATTGGCCTTCCAAAGCACCCAGGTGAAACCCACAACACAACTGGGCTAGCTCGGGTTCAAAGAGCCTCACTGAATGACTGCCAAAATCTCCTCACAATGACTCGATCGCAACAGCTTGTGGTGAAATTATGATACAAACTATGTAGCAAGTGAGAAAGGAATATCAGGTCCCTTTGTCCCAACGCTTTCTATTGAGTTCAATAAACACTTATGCACTCTAAAGGACTCAAGCTCAAGAAGGGACAATGGCTCCCTTCAGAACTCGACACCAGACCTTTAACAATACAAAAATACTCTATCCTCCAAAGACTAATTGATGTTATTCGCCTTTTGATAAGTCAGAGGTAGGCAGACGTAATAGAAAGGAATATACATGCGGTGTTTGATGGCCTGTAACATAAGTAACTAGAGTATAATGACAGTGAAACCACCTAAATAACACATTTCTAGGTGCTTAATCCCAAAGCCATGATCTTTTTTTATCAGTAACAAGAGTGTAATTTCAATAGGGACAGAGTTTTTTTTTAATCCTCTTTTGCCTAAAAAACTTGGTCAGTGAGTTGTGAGCATATTGGTTATTGATATTCTCTCTGTGTGTCACACACTGCATCTGGCCCCTGTGCAGAATGGCTGAAAAAAGCCCTCTGAGCCAGGGTGAAACAAATACATTTGCACTTTTTGCTTTGGCAGCCAGAGCTGGCAGGTGAAATTGGTGGACATGCAGCTAGACAATTTGGCTGCAGTGCCATCTACTGGTGCTAGACATCTGGCAGGGCTGAGAAGAACATAAAGAATTCGCATTAAACAGAACACATTCACGCTCTTGAGCTTCATATCTGTATCTGCAAATTTTCTACCTCAATGAAATGGTATCACTTTGCAAATATGCTGTCCAAAGTAAAGATGTAGTTGTCTCGCAAGACCATTCCTCACTCACACAACTATGGTCTGGACGTTGTACATACTATCAGGGATTACAGAGAAGGGATATAGAAACAGGAGAGTAACACAGCGATTTAACTCTAAAGCTTTGGCTAAAAGGTAACCGAAAAAATGTAACTTCACCAGACCACAACACATGGAAGCATTCACCATAGAATAACACTTAAAAAGACCTTTCATCAGAAGTAAAAACCAAAGCGTGTGATGTACCTGGGAGTAAAAATAAATAAATATTGATCTGGAAGAACTGTGAAAATTAGATTTTCACCATGACTTACTCACCATATATCAGTATCTTTATCAGCATTCAGTCAAAAAGACTCAAGTGTGTTTTACACAGTGTGCAAAGATCTGTAATACATCACCAGGCACCACAATGAAATGGAACATTAAGGCTGACATCATGACATCATGCAGCATGCCTCAAGGACAAATATAGATCATGTTTATCTTTAAGAGGTGATTCATTTGTGACATAGTAAAGAGATCTCCACTGACTGCTGACTTCACGGATCTACTTAGCTGAAAGTTGTTAGATTAACACCTCTGTTGCTGAAGTGGTCGGCTGAAAATTAAGTACAAATTTTATTTAATTTAAATACACTTTTAGCTGCAAGATCTACTTAAGTTTTAATCATCTAACTGAAATTTTTAGATAGATGTTGGACCATGTTCTGACCGGGGCTGTTGGTGTTCCAAAAGAGCTCATTGATTTACAATTAAAGGCCCAAGCTGAGAAAAAGACTATAATGAAACTAAAGTAGACATTGGACAGAGGCAAAAAAGGCTATAATGCCATTTTTCCTAACAGTTCAGTATTTTTTTAACATCTTGCCTCCCACCTCATCCCCCGAACCTTTCGGGAAGCAGCACTCCGAGCTCCTTCATTTGAGCTCGCATTATGCCCCTGTATCTCTGCTCATTTTTCATCCCCATTGCATTAAGTATTGATATTGATTTCTTGTAAATGGTGGCGAAATGGATGGCTCGCACTTTTTTGTGTTATTGTTCTGCAGCACTTGTAGGTAATTTATTATGGCTGAGGGTCCGGTGAGGCCTCCCAGTTCTGTGTCCCCCCCCCCCTCCTGATGGAGCGTGCTTACCTGCCCAACAAAGCTGAAGGGTCACTCAGAAGGAGAAAAAGGCATGTAGAAAGTGTGCGTGCACAGCAACACCGACATATATGTACATTCAACACAGTGTCTCACTCACTATATGTCATGATCCAAGATGAGGGTCCCTTGAAAAACACAATAATAAACTGGAAAGGATAACTTTGGGGCATTTCTCAATCTTGTCATGAGGGTTTTGCAATGGGCAAGTACTTTATTTCTACTTTCCTCTTATTCTTGAATATTACTCTTTTTAGTAATGGCTGTAGCAGCACTTGTATTGAAATTCATTCCCAGTTTTGTGACAAAGCATGGCCTTCTTGACAGACTGGAGTGGTTTACTTGCATTGTCATCCTGGCCAATTTCTTTTCCCTGCTGCTGCAGCCCCAGCAGTCTATTTGCATTTCAATAGCCTCTCTGTCTGCTTGTATATTGCTTGATATTATGTCTCCCTTGTATGAATTCGATTTCAATGTCTGCATCTGGTGTTGCACTCCCAAAGCAGTCGTTGTAAAAGGTGAACCATATGAAATAAGACTTGGAAGTGAAACGCATCGATGATGTGTGATGATGTAAACTAAGACATATTGTGGAAGCTTGTATAAGCATTTCCTTCCATAAAAAAGTGTTCACAAAAAAACTGTGACAGAGCAATCCTATGGAAAGTAATTGGAATTTCAAACTATTATTACCTCCAGGCTTGACAGTGATTTTTCACTATCTTGCGCCCTGACCCTGTTCAGGAAGCAACCCAATGGAAAGAAAATGCACACAGTGATGTAACCAAATGCATTGTGGTAAAACCGATATGTCTTGTTTACCATCTCTGTCAGCACAGCACCACTGCAAAGCCACAAAAACCGGATGGTGCCACACTGTCGGACAATGTGGGTCACATGACCCACACCAGCATCCCACAGACCTCCCACTCAGGACGGGACATATGGGATATCAGAGGGACACTGACAGTTAACGTTAGGAAGGCTTTACCGGAATGTATGCTTTTAAAACATATAAAATAATCAAGCAAATCAATAACTGATTAATTGTTTTCCAATGGACATTGGACGGAAGGCGATACGAGGAATGAATGCTGAGCTTTACATAATGTACTTCCTCTAACAAACTGTGTCGCCAACGGTGGTGTAAGGTTGAGTCTGCAAGACTATACTCTACTTTGATCACACTTTTTACAAGAAACACCAAGTGCAATAAAAGTACATGTGTTTCCCCTTTTTGAACAGACACAAAGGCATATCTCCACCCCTCCTCTTAATATTAACCTCTGCCAAATGGAGCTTCTGTTCAGAAACAATTAATGCCAACCAGTGTTCGGGTGTGCAGGCAGGATAACAGCTGTGTTTGGGCCACTTGTTGTGCCTCCAGCACAGATAATTACAGCAATCCAAAAGCATAGCAGCCGCTCTGGGAGTTTAATAATGTACAAGTAGTCACTATCTCTTTATAGATCATGTTACTGCAGCACTCACTGACGTGTAATTTAGATCAATCAAAAAATATGGCAGGGCTATGAAACCAGTGCCTTTGATAATAGTTGGCAGGTAGTAGTCACCCCCTGTTGTCGAAGCATCTGATATAAAGGGCTTCGTTCTGCCCTCCATCAAAGGGCCTGGTGCGCTAGGATGTGTAACCCAGGCAACAGATACATAAAGCATTGTGGGACTTGATTTAATTTGACTAAATGGAAGCTGGAGTATCTTGGTTCTCAGTTTGAATGTCCCTGTTAACCACCACTACAATGTAATGGGCCCCTCAACTTGGATTGTGTCCTGCTGGTATAGAAGGTTTTCAGCTATACAATGTTTTGCCTTTTTGTTGTCACATGCATGTGCTGTACACATGCAGACAGCTTTGGTTATAAATTATTTTTGATTTTGACGAATAACTGAACTTGAATCTTTAACTGGGGAACAGTCACTGCAACAATAGCATCATGAATACGTCTGCAATGTCCTGTTCACTGTTCTTTGTTTTCTTGATGTTCTCACCATCTTTTAAAAAAAAATTTGGGGTCAGTAATTTAACTGCCGGCAAAAGCATTATTTAAATTTCAATGTATATAAAAGCTATAGAAGTCTCCACAGGTCAAGCTTTGTTCGGTGGTCTGAACTCCTTGATTTGGTTCATTGTGTATTTTCATACATGAGCTCCCTGTTTCAGCCTATCTATAGAACTATTTGAACAAGACAATTTGGCCGGTAATACCTGGGTATCATTTTCAGCCTTTGCATGGGACTCTCCTTGCCTCTGGCTTGTTTTAAACTATCAGAACAATTCTAGCGGCTTCCTTTCCTTGTCCTACTTCTCACTTCCCTCCTTCTCTCTCATCCTGTGCTTTCAACCCATGGGTCTTTGTTTTAAATGGCAATTCATCCCATTCGTCCGCTCAGCCACGTTAAACATCAATTTCCTCACCGAGCACACATTACGACCCAATAGAAGAAATAAAATCTCTGCCATTTATTGTGCAACTCCCCCTCTACCCATTTCTGGCACTGCTATCTACCACTGGAACCTTCATCAAAGTAGCACACATCCACCAACAAGAGAGCAGCTACACAACAATGCTGATGCCATTTGACTTCCTCTTAAGACGTTTTATACTTACTGCAAAACAGTAACGATTCCAAGGCCCTTTGAATTCCTCCAAGAGGCACTGGTTTTATAAAACATGCATGAGGTGTTCAGTAAACAATGCCCAATGGTCTTATTCCTTTAAAATAAAACTATTTCCATGAGATGTAAGAGAGGCTTTAATATTGCCTTAAATATTAAAAGAGAGAACTGAGCCTCATCAATTTTTCATTTATTGGGCCTGTGTGTAAGGAGTCATCAATCACAAACGAAATTACTGACATTTTCATTTCAAATAAAAAAGGGTACACTTTATCCAGCGGTAATAGGGATTGCCACTCTAACATAGGGAGCATTAAATGGCTTCTGGAGTGTTGAAAATGAGAAAATTTTCTTTTTTTTCTGTCTCAGAACAGATTGTGGTTTTTAACCTTGTGAGGCAAACATGCATGAAATTGCAAAAATAAAATGCAACATATTTGCCTGCTTAATACTTTATCCTTTAAGGGAGGATGACGTTAATTACAAATCAATAATAGTCTTACCTAAACAGGTGCATGTTCCCCTTTCCAATGAGGCCCAACTCACTGGTCGTTGATATTGATATCCTATGACATGAATTCATTGTTTGAGTCCACTGCTGTTATGATGTATTGTTATAAATGTCTCCATCATTACAGCGCCTCGCTGCCTGTTTGCCTTTAGGCCTGAAGGTTTGTAATTACTGCACAATAAACAAATGGTTTGGGTAATGGGGGGTGCCTACAGGCAGTGGTGGAGGATTACCGGGAAAGGAGCCCACTTTTCACACTCCCAAAACCGCTCAACCCTCACCACAAGACCTGTCCCACATCTCACCACAAGTCCCCCTGTGGAATCACCCTCACTGAAATATAAATCTCTGAGCTGTGTTGATATATCATGAACTGACTTCATACATCGTGGAGGTGGGGGGAGTAAGGGCTACAGTAGGCCAGGATTTATAACAAAAGCTTGACGTATGCTGCTAATTCACCTTGACAACACTGTCACTTCCTGCTTGGTGAATAATTGCCCGACAGAAGAAGAGTTTGTGTGCTGTCTCCCTGTCAGACATTTCCCAGCACACGCGGCTTCACTTATAATGGATGACTATTTGTTTATAATTTTTATACACAAGTCTAGCTGTCAGTCCCCCGCTCACCCTGTGTGCCGCTTTCTCATTTGCATAGGTAGATTGAGACGCCGCAAGCGTAAGGAGGTCAGCCTGCGTGTTGGTGATGGAGGATGCTGATTAATAAAGCTCTCTCTGCATCGTGGCAGCTTTGTAAATGTTTGATTAGTTTTGAATGGATTACTGTTAGATTATCGGGTTTGGGGCCAAAATGAGACATGGCTCTGCTGCTTGGAGACAGTCCCTTACGGGTGTCCTTTGACAAAATGGAGGCCGTGTGTTGACAAAGAGGAGTGAGGGGGGGCGAACAGCGTGCTCACTTATGTGAAAACATCAAAATGTTTGGCGTTACCCTTTCTCCCCGGTGTTCAAAATTAAGTATTTGGAATGGCAGGACCATAAAGATAGCTTAAAATTAGAGATATCTATTGAGATTTTACAGAGAGTTATAGAGACAGACAGCTCCAGAAAACCCACAGCTTTCACAGAAATGTTCAGCAATAACTCTTACTTGGAATAAGTTTCAATAAAAGTCCTCAGATTTCTGGAATCGTGATTGTTCCGTGACTCTTACATCAGTTCGCCATTCTGATGTTATTTAACGGTTTGGTGGGAATCTCATTGACACACAGTCGTAAATTTCCTCAGGCTGATGTGGGAGGCTCTTATATTGCTGGTATGGCAATCACACTGGTGATTATATGGGTAATGAAACATGTGCTTCCTCCTTGTGCCTGCCCCTTCTATAGCTTGTCTTTTTCCAACTCTTTCCCTAACTTTTCTTTCTCTGTGGGTAAAGGTGATAGATGGAGCATAACCAAAAGGCAAACAGTAACTCATCAGTTCCAAGACCTGCTATGCATTGCTGGATGCTGGTTAAAGGGAGAATGGCACCTTTAACATTGACACCAAAGGAGCCTGCTTCCCAGGTTAATGTTAACTCCGCCGCCCACTCCTTATACCCCCCAACTCCAATCAGTTTGCTGGAAGACCTGTCCTGCCTTTTGACAGCGCTGCTGCCTTTCTGCTCCCCCCTTTTCAATCTGTTTAGTTTCCTGTTGTGACCTTTCATACAGTCAAATATATTAGCGAGTGGTGCACTCTCATTAAAACAGTGCATTAACCAAAAGACTCTTTGAGTCTAAATGACAGCCGAAGGAACTGAAAGCTAATAGCCGTGGGCAGTTGGGGAAACTTAACTCATGAATCAGTGTGCTAATGCCAGAGCAGTGAGCCTGGAGCGCTGTAAGCGTACAGCCCAATCCCCCCCACCACCACCATATCACCCCCCATTCCTTCTCTCTCCCTTTTGATTCTTTGATCTCCTTTCTTTTTCTTTCTTTTCTCCACGGTTCTACGTATCTCTTATATTCACCATCACTGCTATGCTCACCTTCCAATTCTCTCCGACACAATTATTATTTTCCCTCGCTCTTTCACCCAATCATCCTTTCAGTTATCTTACTTGTTAGTTTCATTCTCTGTTCATTACATTCTCAATTCTCCTGTATCGGCTGTGCCATTGTTTCTGCTTGCTGCGTCCCTGCTCTTACAGTTTTTTTTCCCGTGCTCTCCCTAACTCTTTATCCACTCTTATTGTCGAGTGATAAAGATGAAAAAAGTGAGGGGAGAGGGGAGACGAGTAAAAAAGAGGAGAGACTAAAAGCTCATTACTTTACCTCTGATGGGAGAAAATGAGTGAGGGGGCAATAATAAAGCTTGAATTTTTCAATACTGTTAAAAATGGGGCTCTGACAGCTCACCGCCAGTGCAAGGGACAGGCGCCGACAACGCATGGTGAGCCACCGAATTAGCAATACCATACATCATAAAATCTAATTAAATCAAGGAGCAGAATCAAATTAGTTTTCTGTGACTCAAACCGGCCGCCAAAAGGGCTCTATTAAATGAACTGTAGAGAGGGGATTAAATAATTCACAGTGAGGGATTTTGCATTTATACAAAAATTGTGCACTTAATTGTCCGTGCTATATTACAGATTTGGCCTTATGTTAACAATGAGCCTAAAGCACACTTACTCGTGTGCACTGGGCACACATTAGGGCCTACATGGTCGACAAGGCTTCAAACTAAGGGGATATTAGACTAACCACTGGCTCAATAGCACTAGTATAGCAGAGCATAGCAGTCTAGAGCAGGCAAACTGATTATACTCCATCATGACACGGCGTGTAAAATGAACGGTAGCGTTTTCGTGAATAAGGTTAAACAGCGATTCAGATTAGGATATTAGGAAATGTGTTACTTTAGATGCCTCAGAATTCCTGTGTGGATGTGTAGTATAATGTGGATTCTGGTCTTGTTGAAAAAATCCACAGGTAAATCATCAAGCTAAACCCGAATCATGAAGTTCTGTCATAAAAATGGAGAGCATTTGTTACTGTGCTGTGTGAGCACTCAACCATCTTAGCTATTCTCTTCATCTCTCACCCACATACACCCTTTTCTTCAATCTCTCCATCTCCTGAGCATCCCGCCCTGGCATCAAAACAGCACAACTTTATTATAGTCGCTGTCAATACTATAATAATAAAAGTACGCGGAGGGGAGAGACTACCATATTACACTTTTAACAAGAATATAGCAGATGCACATTGAGTCAACATTGAGTTTTAAAACTTGTCGGGATATGATTTGTGGCCCTGTCACTACAAATATTTTTCAATGTCACTGCAGCTAGCCTGGGCTGTCACTTCGGCGGTCAGCTGGGATGGGGGGAGGCAAAACACAATGATCTGGCCCTTAATGGAGAACCGCTGGTACTGGCATGGAGGTGATGAAGCACTGTTTAGTTTGCGGCTGCCATATTTCTGCTTGGGGACGCTATTATAAAACACAGTGTTATTTTGTCAGATTTCAATCACGAGCTGGGTTATTTGTCACCAGCTGTCACATTGTTGGGGCAAGTCAGGCTGACGGTGAAATATGACCTGTTCCAGTCCAACCCCCAGTTCTTGAGTTTTCTTTGGCCAAGACGAGTACCTAGAAACAGCCACAAACATCTTTTGTTCCACTTATTTGTTTGATCAAACAAGTGTAGGTAAAAAAAAAAATCTATAAAGTTTCATTTGAATTCATTTGAATTAATTTGAATTGGCAACAAGGGGTTTACATGTTCGCTGCCCTCAAGTCTATTATATATTTTGCTGTTCAGTTGGAATATCATTTATTTTCATTTACACTGACACATTGAGTCATCCTCTCAGGTAGTCACGGATCTCTGTCTCTTCATATAGCAGAAAAAATGGAAATACATGATTATAGTGGAGGCAGCTGGAAGCTGGAGCTGGATTTCTACCTTAAAAGTGTTCTGAGGGGGATGTATTGATATCTAAACTCACCACACTTTCTGTTATGCTGGATAATGAGATACTAATAGTGTCCTTGATTCCTAACACCACATACCAATCAGAAGAGCTTCCAAATGACCATTTGGACTAGTCAGAATTAATTATCCAATCAATTATATTATCATTATATTAGAAGATTAATTTATGTTGTTCTTGGTGTTCTTCTTAGGTAAAGATAAGGAAGTTCAAGCCAGCATTTCAATGATATTTGAGGGATCTTACATGCCCCAGCATTCTTACCACTCAAAAAATCCTTCAGAACATTTCAGAATTTGCTACTTAATGGTCACATCTAATCATTATCTAGATGAAAACAAGAACATGCCAATTTGATTTACTTGCTGTCATCATGGTCTTCTTTTCAGTTCACTATACATGTCAGTGCCTCAGACACCCCTGAACAACTTTCCAAATCATTTCACTTATATTTCCCAGTCGCCCTTGTGCTTGAACGTCATGGCCTCCTCACACATATGGAGAAGCAACATCCCGTCGTCTTTAAAGGCCTGCAATTCCTTCTATTTATGTCGAAATTATACTCTGCATGCATCATTACTTTAGGCTGTTTGTAGATGCTGGTGATACCAAACTATAAGGCAGCTGAAAAAATATGCAAATAGAATTTGATAACTTACAGAGCCTCTGTTGGTTGAGTTACAGGGGTGACATTGTGTACCTTTGTCACCGTCCCAGTCCCTGAATAAATGCTGTTTTATTTCTTCTGAAAGTAGACCAGCCCTCACTGACTGTTTCTGTAACAAACAGTTTTATGACTCAACCAAAATATGTAAAGCAACACAAACTTTTTCCTTGTTGGCTGCCGTTTATGTCAGGTTGTCATTTCAATTTCCATTAATTCACAGGAAAGAGATTTATGACCAAGTATGTACAGCTCTCACCTGCACAAACATACATAACAAACTACATAAAACACAAAAAAACATGCACAACAGCTCACACATGAACAAAAACACGCAACAACCATTAGCTTTGGCTGACACGATTACCATTAGCATACTATTTCTAGTTGTGCACATTTCGTTCCAAAAGAAGAATCATTTACATAATGTGTGCTTTCCCCAAACTGTGTGAACAACCGGCGCTCTGTGTAGGTTTCCTGCTGGCAAATGTTTCAAACTGACCTTGGGAAACGGTCCAGCCACAAACGCTGCGCTGTTATATCCATAATGGGCCTTTTACTTGTTTTTGTGTATATGTGTGTTTCTGCAAGCGTTTGAGATAGCATGTCTTTGTATACGCACACCTTTTGCTTGCCTGTGTGTGTGCGTGTCTATGTGTCTCCATCTGATGACTCTTTGCCAGTCAGACAGCTTTTACACATATTAATATTAATATGTGCCTGGGCTGCAGCCCATTGCATCCAAACCCCGTGGAGCAAAGTCTCCAAGGGGCACCATTATCATCCTGCTCTGACTGTCAGTGAACCTGGAGGAAGGTAGGACAGGCATGTTGACTACCGTTCTCGGGTCAAACAGTCAGGCTAATACAGCTCAAACCACCAGCAGTAGAGAGGATTTTTCTAAAATATTCTCTGATGACATGCATCTATTTGCACTGCAATTCTGATGAAATGTAGCCCTTTGTGGCTATGTGCTTAAGGCCTACCTGATGGTTTACTAAATGTGTATGGTGAAAAACAAATGTAAAAAATCTCTTCATGCTGACGTATATGAGGCCACTTTCTCTATACAGCACATGCTGAGTTGGTGTCTTGGTTCTGAGGGTAGAGCTGATGATAATGTTTCTCATAAACTAAAAAAATCAATAAGGAATACAATGCATGTCTGTTGTGCTGTCAATGGGACACTCTGGGTAGAATCTCCAATAGAGTGGTCTTCATTGCTTTTTATTGGGGATGCAATGACACGCGATTTCCATCAAACTACATCTGTACAGTATATCAATGAGACTGACAGACATGAAGTGAATGCAACTAAACCTTCCCCATCTTCCCCCCGTCTTTCATACACGCAGGCAAAATGACACCCCACCCATGCACAGCAAAATAGATGAATTTTGCTTCAACAAAGGCAGTATAGTAATTAAATGTAAGATAGGGCCTTTCAGAATGGCCAAGACTGTGCCAAGCAAATATCCTGATCAGCTTAAAATCAACCAAGTGGAGCGAAATAACAAAAATCCAAATTGGTTGGTCTAGATCAACTTGATAGGGCATTCAATATAACACACAACAATAGCTGAAATGAATAGGAATCAAATTACAAGAGGTGTGATATGGCACAAAACTGCATGTGGGAATTCAAGCACAATCACTTTTCAATGTGGCTTCCAATATTGCAGCCAATCCTCGCACGATTCATATCCGATCACAAATAATGTTTATCACCCTCATATCTCTCTCCCTAATGGAAAAGGCCTAGTGTTGGGGTTTAAGGAGTGCATTCATTTTTAATGAGGTCTGGGCAATGGCCAGAATGAAATGAACAGCCAGACTTTTTGGAAAAAGACTAGGAGAGTATGGCAGTAAAAGATCAATCCACTTTTTTTTTCAAATTTTACAAGGTTATCATCAAGTTCTAGGCTTTTAAAAACAATCACTGTAATGTTACAGTGTTGTTTAGAAATTAGACTGAGCATAGTTGTTGAAGCCACAGAAATTACATAAAACCACTGCTACAAGTAAATGGTGTTTTTGAGTGGTTTCAAATCAATATATTTAGATCCTACACTATTGGATGACCTCAGCGGTTTCTAGTAACTTTACCTTTACAAAGTCCTTTGTGTTATGTGTAATCTTTATTATAATCTGCACCTTAGATTCAATGTGTTCATCCAGTGTCCACACAAAATTATTAACCCTAACCAAATAATCCTCCAATGTGTTTGTGAGTTCAGAAGAACCATCAAATTCCCTGTAAAATAAGCATTTATACGACAGAAGGCACCCATATTTTACATCTAATTCTGGAGGATAGAATGTATTTCCTGCCTCCCCAGGAAGCATGATTGGTGTGTGACTGTGTATGGTGATGAGATCACTTGCTGGGGCTGAGGATAAAATGTCGCTTAGGATAATGTGATTGCCCTTAAGGTACAAGGAGGTGAATTATATATCCTGATTTATAATCTGAAAATTAAAGACTCACTCATTTTCTAATTTAATTCCACCTTCAATGGAACAATGTTCACTCTGAGCCAAATTGGCGAATAATGTTACTAATTCAGATGCAGATGTAATTTCTATTCGAGGGGCTGTGGCGCATGGTGATGAACGAGTCCCGGATGGATCGTTGCCACTCCTATCTCCCCGTCTCGACAATTCCGTAGCAGTTGTGATAATAACCTGAGCAATAAAGGAGGGATAGACAGAGCTACCCCGTTCCACTGCTCACACCCCGAGTCATCTGATACTTCATCTAATAGTATTTCTGTCCTTTCCCGCTCTGTCGGCAGCTGACATGGTGCTCTTCAGCACACGAAAACAGAGCAGCGAGCGTTATAGATGTACAAAAGCATTAACAGGAAGACTTCCAATAATCTGCATAATTACTGCCACGTGCTGCAATACAAAAAAGTCATTGCAATAAATCTGCTGTTAAAACTTGATTGAATGCAGGGTAAATGTCAAGGTAATTATGAAGCGGTGAGGGTCAAAAGCAACGTTAAATCCTCCCACAGAGTGGTGACATTCAAGCAAAAGAGGAAAGAACTGCATGTGAGAATGGAAGACTGGGACAGAGAGGGGAAGAGTTTGTAAATGTATCCAGCCGCTTCTCAACTGCCACTGCCTTTTTATTTATGAATGTGAACCATTTGAGATATGACCTCTCTGTGACGCGTTTCTTCCTGCTCACTAATGGTTCCATTAAGGACAGAATTCATCATTTAAAATATCAAAGTATCATAATGACACAAATACGTTCAGGATCTGCATGTGAATTTTGAATTACTGCATATTTAATTAGCCTTTTCCCTTGTTAGTTCATTTGACCTGGTTGGGGAGGCCTCACCCTGGACATAAAACTCTTTCCAGCGTATAAGAGAATGAACTGGAGACGAAACGCAACCTGCACATACACTTAATCTTTCCTGAGGATTGGATAGGAAGCGTGCTCCAAAGTTCTATACATCCCTGTATGAAGTGGTCACATAGATGCTTGACCACTGGGACTGGCAGAGGTCGGTCCCCCTACTCGCTGTAAAGCGCTGGCGCAGGGTAGACGGGTCAGGTGGGAGTGTGGTGGCAAAGCTGGGACGCCGTGGGTGCTGCGTCTCTTGCTTCCTCTTCAAAGCCAAATGATCAGTGGAGCATAATGACCGAAGAAAGACAGGGCCTCTATAAACCATGCCCTGGCCTCTTCTAGCTCCTGCTCCTGCTCTCTTCACTTGAGGTATAATGTCAAAGAACAGATTTTTTTTGTTGCTGCTTTGTCCTTCCTGATTCCCCACATTTCCCCGTCCTGTGCACCCCCAACCACTGTACAAGTCCATGACAAAAAGCCAATAGAGTTAGCTGCCGGGGCTTGGAGCTCTCAGAGGGATAACTAGCACAGAAGGTTAAAGCAACAATGTGCTCAGCCCATTGAGTTGCTCCTTCTGTAGCAACGGTGAATGTGAGCATGAGTGTGCCAGTGTGTGTGCATATCTCAAAATAATTGTGTATGTAAAGGTGTCAAGGGTTGTTCAAATGTATATGCTGTGATATAACCAAAAGAACACCTGTTCACTCGTGCATTGTAGTGCTAGCTAAATAATGGGGGCCTCATTTGATTTCACTCAAACCACAGTCATGTGTTTTAGAGTTCCAAGTAAACTCAATGCACGCATTGTGTTGAATGAAAGAACGTGTAGAGTAAAGCAAGCACAAGCTTCGTTATGGCTTCAGCAGAAATGCAAATTATTTATTTCCTTTCTTTTAAAATAGCTGCAATTTGGAAGACTGAGGTAAAAAGCAAATGTCTGCATTCTGAGATGGCTTTGTCTCGCAGAAATTCAGAATTTCTCTTCCACAAAAGAGATGCAGCTACAATGAAAGGTGTGATATCGCCTCCCTGCAAACCATTATGGGGCCTTGCTGGAAGTGACAGGTGTACGAATGAGGCCCTCTCTTTTCCTAAGTACGGCAAACCGCGGTCATTCACTCTGCTTTGTTTTTAGCGTAATAGCCCCATTTACAAAATGTCCGGGAAATTAATACGGGACAAACGTGGCGGTAACTGAGCCAACTAATTTTTGCTCATTCAACTTGAATTATTAATAGGTGAGAAATATACCATATGCTTTCAGAGGACCGGCATACATTCATTTTATACAGAATTGCTGCTGTTTTGTGAAGAGTGTAAGTAGCTTAACTGCTCTTTTCAAAAGATGTGACTTATATGGAGGCCTTAATGATGTATAAATCAGTCCATGTAATTACGCTTCCAGCTGCTGCCCCTGGCTCGGCTGAAACCACGGACCCTCAACACTACAGCCTTCATCACCTGAATCCGTTTTAATCAACCAACATTAGTTTTCACTCCTCAGATGACATTATTATGAGTTATAGAAGGGCAGCAGAGGGAAGTGTGTGTGTGTGTGTGCATACTCACTCATAGCTCATATTAACACATAAATAGTCCACTGCACATTTTTGTTTTGTCTAAAAATACAGAAAAGTAAACAGAATGATGAACAGCCTCTACCAGTGTTATAACTTGATATTTTGTCATCGACGACTAAAACTTCATCACTTCTGACAAGCACAGCTCTCCCATTCAAGGTTTAGTGCGTGATTTAGCATAAAACTACTGGACGGTAGTTAGGGCTTGGTGAAGAGGTGGGGCACCACCTAGTGAAAAGTCACTGCAACAACTTTTGACTATAATTCCTTTTATCTAACACTATGCAAGTAATGAGATTTAGATTTTCAATCATACAGTCCAAAGATCATCCTGAATATTAGGAACAGTTATATATTGTTTTTCCATTTTTGTGAGAACTTGTTTACATCACTAAAATCCATGTCCAGGTTTCTGATAAAGGTGCAATAGACGAGTGGGCGTAAATAAGTTAATTTGTCATGAGTCCCACAAATTGAGGCACAATTTCCAATAAAAAATAAATACAAATCAATGCCTAGATTAAAGTTGTTTCATACCTAAAGACATTGGAGGCATATCGGCTGTTTATGCAACTGTTCAAGAATCAGATTAGAGAACGTTATAGTTGCAGGGGCAGTATTGAGGAACATAACTCAGTCTTTGAATGAAGCCCTGTCTTTGAAAAGTCCTACGTTTTGCATATCCAAACACCATTTGTTTGACAGAGCTCAGGATGATGCAAAACACAGCGGACCTATTTATCTTGAAGGTTAATAAAAAACAACAATGAGGAAAACAACGAAGGACTTGCTGTAGTAGTACAATAACGCGTTTGAAAAGAATTCCTTTCCAGAGAAAAGCTGTGGTTAGGGAAATGGTATTGAAATTTAAATGTGGATGATTATCAGCATCCTTTCATTTTATCATGTGCTCCAACAGTTATCATTTACATGTGCACCTTATTATGAGGTGACTAATCTTTTTATGCAAATTAGTTCTGTATAACCTGACACAAAATGTATCCAGTCATTGTTTAAATAATTGAAAACAATGTTTATAAGTCTGTGAGTAAACACCAAGAACTTACGATCACCATGAGTTTCAATATTTGTGCCTATCTTTAGAGCAGAGATATTTACATAAATACGATATCTAAATTCTCTCATTTTGACACATATTTAGTGTACATGTACTTAAAAAATACCATAAAGAAAACTATCCATCATTTGTTTTCGCTTCACAGCATACTCTGGATATTTAAAACAAAGACAGCATATTATTTGTGAGCAGAGAGAAACCGCATTGGGATTAATGACCAAGCAACTCGTTGCTAATTGTCACATCAAACAAACGGGTCCTAATTGACCAAGGTTCTAGCTTCGGTTCTAAGTGGACATAGAGTGGGCGCTGCCTCTAGATTGGTCTCTTTGTCTGCTTTCATTAGTGGGTCGAGGCCCTACATTAAGATGTCTACAATGGAGTCGTGTTTTCTTTGGTGTGTAATGAAACACACACCTGCAACTCTCAGGGAATGAATAGAAACTTGAATCTAATATCACTGTCATGTGGCTTCTATTAAGGTTTACTATAGCCATGTTTTGTGTTTGTGCTACGGGGGGCACTTTTATGTGTGCATTTTTTCTGCAGTTTTCATACAAAGAGGACAAAAAGAAGAGAGACATATTGTGAAAAACAGCAGATGACAATCGAAGAGGTGAAGTAAGAAAACTTAGATTGTAGCTGAGAAGCCAGTTCTGAGTTTAACTTCTCTCATTTTTTCCATGAAGGAGGTTATAGTTACTTTCAACGTTCATTTACAACAGATTTTATATTTCATGACTGAAAATTATTCAGTTATACACTATATTGCCAAAAGTATTTGCTCACCCACCCAAATTATCGGAATCAGGTGTTCCAATCACTTCCATGGCCACAGGTGTATAAATTCAAGCACCTAGGCATGCAGACTGTTTTTACAAACATTTGTGAAAGAATGGGTCGCTCTCAGGAGCTCAGTGAATTCCAGCGTGGAACTGTGATAGGATGCCACCTGTGCAACAAATCCAGTCGTGAAATTTCCTCGCTCCTAAATATTCCACAGTCAACTGTCAGCTGTATTATAAGAAAATGGAAGTGTTTGGGAACGACAGCAACTCAGCCACGAAGTGGTAGGCCACGTAAACTGACGGAGCGGGGTCAGCGGATGCTGACGCGCATAGTGCGAAGAGGTCGCCAACTTTCTGCAGAGTCAATCACTACAGACCTCCAAACTTCATGTGGCCTTCAGATTAGCTCAAGAACAGTGCGCAGAGAGCTTCATGGAATGGGTTTCCATGGTCGAGCAGCTGCATCCAAGCCATACATCACCAAGTGCAATGCAAAGCGTCGGATGCGGTGGTGTAAAGCACGCCGCCACTGGACTCTAGAGCAGTGGAGACGCGTTCTCTGGAGTGACGAATCGCGCTTCTCCATCTGGCAATCTGATGGACGGGTCTGGGTTTGGCGGTTGCCAGGAGAACGGTACTTGTCTGACTGCATTGTGCCAAGTGTAAAGTTTGGTGGAGGGGGGATTATGGTGTGGGGTTGTTTTTCAGGAGCTGGGCTTGGCCCCTTAGTTCCAGTGAAAGGAACTCTGAATGCTTCAGCATACCAAGACATTTTGGACAATTCCATGCTCCCAACTTTGTGGGAACAGTTTGGAGCTGGCCCCTTCCTCTTCCAACATGACTGTGCACCAGTGCACAAAGCAAGGTCCATAAAGACATGGATGACAGAGTCTGGTGTGGATGAACTTGACTGGCCTGCACAGAGTCCTGACCTCAACCCGATAGAACACCTTTGGGATGAATTAGAGCGGAGACTGAGAGCCAGGCCTTCTCGTCCAACATCAGTGTGCGACCTCACAAATGCGCTTCTGGAAGAATGGTCAAAAATTCCCATAAACACACTCCTAAACCTTGTGGACAGCCTTCCCAGAAGAGTTGAAGCTGTTCTAGCTGCAAAGGGTGGACCGACGTCATATTGAACCCTATGGATTAGGAACGGGATGTCACTTAAGCTCATATGTGAGTCAAGGCAGGTGAGCAAATACTTTTGGCAATATAGTGTATCTAAGCAACAAAATATGTGGTTTGATCATTGCAATTAATTAATAATAAATTGAGGTATGGGGCAAAGTGAGAATAAATTTAGAAAATAATAAACTTGTGCTTCCTCATGACTGTGAAATCAAGCGAAGAGGTCATAAAATGCGATTGTTTAAGTTTTCTTTGTCAGTTTATATACAGGCACACATATGCACACGAACAGTCTGCTTCATCTTGAAATGCTAATTTATGATTAGCATCATTATGCAGTGGTGTAATTTCACAAAGCCTTCCCACAGTGGAGCACAAAAAGCTCATTCACCACCAGAGCTGCTGTGTGGGGAAGAATTATGGCACGCTGATGAATCCATTCATGTGGGAGAGGATTTATTTGATAATTACAGACCCTCACAGTTTTAATGCCACTTAATGAGGAACTCGCATAGTGCGATTCCTACTTGGCCTGAGGAATGGATGTTGGTTTTTATTTAGTTTTTTTTTCTTTTCTTTTTTTCTGTGCCATGCAACATCTGTTAGCCTTTCCATGCAGCAAACTAACCGAGGTAGTGCTTGTGGGTCCTCATTTTTCTCTCCATGTAGTATAAGTGGGTTGTTAATTAACTGACTGGTAGTCAGGTATGAATCAATGTTAATACAAATGCAAAATGCCACCACTAGCCTAATTCATGCTGTAAATATAATTATGACAATTGCTGAGAAGACTGTTGACCTGATAAATGAGATCATCCAACGAAATGTAAATAATAGCCAAATTTATTTTTCCTCTCACCTTTTGAAAAACATCGACTAATACATGATCTAGTTGAAAGCTGTCTTCCTCCGACAACAATGTTTACCATAATATAGTCTAATAATGCCTCTAATAATAAAGTCATACCGCCTCACACCCGTGTTACTGTGGAGAGGTAATTAAGTTGGCAAAGTTCATCAGCTCAATCATTAGCAGTTAACAAATAGGTGTCACTACACCTCTATACTTTCAACGTACTATATTTATAATGGCAAACAATTACAGAGAGGGCCCTTTAGCTGGGATAGCACTACTTGCTGCCGGCACTAATGAAAAGCTATAATCACTCTGCCCACATCAGTTATTAGTAGGACTTTATGGGTCAGTTGAAGGACCAACAGTTATATGCATTAGGATAAATAACACTACAGCTTGTGGCAAGTATAACAAACCAATGAGAAGCATATGAACTTCTAATTCTAGCCATAGTTTACAATTAGGTTTATGCAAAGATTTTAAAAGTTAAGTCAAATACACTTTTCGAGCCATGTGATGAATATTGTCTTTGTGTTACGGGTTCAACCCTAAGACAATATTTATCACATTTTGACGGATATTAACGGAGAAATGCTAATTTATTGAACACCTTATATTTAAGTGAATACACGCACCTGAAAGAAGGATGCCCCTGCCCAGATTTTAACAGTTTTAAATCAACAGATTCCCTATCTGATACCATGTCTTTTATTAGGCACTTTCCAATTCTGGTTAGCCAGACTTTCAGATAAATACAACCCTTTACCATCCGAAGTATGTTTTGCACACTCTAACTGCAGAATTACCATGATAAGTACGATCCTTGTCTTCCCATCATCCCTTTTTCCTTTATATTCCTGTTTCTCAACATATTTCTTTCGGTCCTTTTCTGCGCCCCGTTCCCTCATCTTGTCCAGTTGCTCAGCCAAGCCTTGTGGAATGCCATGTTTCTTTGATCAGGTCTTCATTATGGGTGACTCTGTGACGCTTGACTGTCTGACGTTAAGGGGGCTCGCTAAGGGAGAAGCATTGCCTCCATGTGGACGAGGCCTCTCCACACAAGACTGAACAATCGCCAGGCATCCTGCTTCCATTAATGAGAAGCAAGCACCATCCACCGCACTCCCACGGCAGCCTCCACCAGGTGGAATGCCTGGCCCTTGTCACTCATGGCATTGCTGAGGGCAATTAGCAATTCATTAAGTGAGTGACTGTCCACCGAGCTGTATCAATTAGGGGATAGTTGATATGTCTGTTATTGTCAGACTCGGAGATTGCACTGCTTCTCTGTCAATGTCTGCTTTTGCCTTTGTGCTCAGACAGAGCTTTTACATTCATAGTTGGCATGTGTGTCTTGACCTAAGATCTGCAATAACCCTCATATTATAAAGAGATGACCAATTATGTGGCATGAAAAAAGTGTGATAGATATGATCAAGTTTCACTCATAACATATTTAAAACACACTGGCAAACTTTTCGGGCTTCTTATTTTAATCTTCAATATTCTCCTCTCAGATAGACTTAAAAGGGAATTTGTTGCCATCTGCAGGAAAAATGAAGTACTGTTAGAATATCTGTCCTACGTTGCCACAACACTGATGTTTTCCTGCATGAAGGACCATTTAATTTGTCAGTTAAGGTCAGCAGGTAAATGTGGCTGTCCGTGGCGCCAACTGGCACTCCTCTACCTGTAAATCAGTTATTCATTTTCTATACGATTTACAAAAACAAGAAGTAAACAGCCCACATGCCAAAATCTAAAGTGATTACTGTTAGTGTTCTGAATAGATGTAAGACAAAATAGAAAATTTGTTTAACAGCTCACATCCTTGTGGCCTGGCCTGGCTAATATGTAAAATATCCCAAAAGAGATGACCATTGTTAAGAGCCAGCTGGGCAAATCTCAGGCAAATTCCCCTTGTTGTTCACAAACACGATTCCTCATCTCACTCTTACGATTCAGATAACAGTGTACTTCTTTGCATGCATATCTGATCCCTGTCTACGAAGATTCAAAGTGCATGACTCCCATCAACTTTGTTG
The DNA here is from genome assembly GCA_013363375.1 of Menidia beryllina. Classification (NCBI taxonomy): domain Eukaryota; kingdom Metazoa; phylum Chordata; class Actinopteri; order Atheriniformes; family Atherinopsidae; genus Menidia; species Menidia beryllina. The sequence goes on along the minus strand of JABUIW010000010.1, from coordinate 12,063,828 downwards.
GAAGGGGAGTTGATGAAAAGCAAATAGGTTATTGGGCTGTTGTTTGAAAGTCGTGCTGAAAATCATTTAGTCACGTAGGCCTTATTTGCATCATAAACTGCATACACCGTCTAACTTGGGCTGGTGGCCCCCTACTTTCACTGTAACTGTCACTAAGAGCTCTAACTGCTACTTTGGTTTCAGTCAAATTGACAATGACTGTGACTTTGAACTTGAATGACAAAAAAATGTTGAGTTGACTGTAATTTGTAGCTTGTAGCCTTTAAAGCATGTGGGGATTTATTTTACTTGATTTTTTTAATTCCGATTATTATGTTTCTCAATGCAAATACATAGTTTAGATGCCAACACTCTTATTTGACTGTGAAATCCATACACGCACCCCAAATTTACCTTTGCAAACCAGCCGCACAGCTAACAGTGTGAGGTAAGGTCAGTTTATATTGTTTCACTGTTAATTCATGAAAAAGTTCCGCGCTTTATTCACTATACCTTGAGATTACAGTCGTGCAGTTTTAAGAGGCCAGCTGAATGCAGACAAAGCTTGAAACTTCCTTTGTGTCTCAGTGACTCAGAGCAGGGATGCACGCTGTAGGTAGAGCACAGCAGGTCTAAATAAACAGAGGTCGACAACACTCTGATCACAATGTAAAGCAACAAAAGGCTCACTGATAATGATAATTCTAATTATCGCATTTTGCTCAGGGGTCAGCAGCAAAAGCATTAAACAAAGTCACCATTACCTGATAGATGGCGGAAAAAAACTCTTTTCTCTCCTGCAAAATTGTTTGCCAGCCATTAGCAATGCAGTGTAATGCCAATGATTGACGTTGCTGTCTACTTAGCAGTGACACGGGATGTGTGTGTAAGAGGAGGGGTCAGTGTGCTGGCTAGGGGGGCAGTGCATGGGGATTGATCGGGGTCTGCTTTGTTGCCAAACGGGGGGAGAGGGTGTATTGGCGCGTAGACAATGAGCCCCGGCCAGCGCTGAAAGGCCCATTCTGCGGATCCCTGTTAGCTGTCTATTATCCACGGTCTCCAGGGGGCTGCTAAATAGAGGGCATGTGTTAGGCAGACATTTATCATGTAATTACAGCACTAGGATCCGTTTCTGATGGTGTGTGATGATTACTAATAATTACTGTGCATTTCACGCCTCCAAAGGGCCCAGATGGGGTCCCAGGGCGTCAATACAAAGGACGGGAGGGAGAATTTTAAAAAAAAGAAAAAGAACAGGCATGAGGTAGGAAAATGGGAGGAGAGGGAAAGACAGATGATGAGAATGAAGGGTGGCTTAGTGTTTTACCTCAGTGCTGCTCATTTACTAAATTAATTGATCCAAATATGTATGCTTCATTATTAAGGAAAGGAAAGAAAAGAAAAGAAAGTGAAAGGAAAGTCATAATAATTGCTGGATAGACATGAGTTGTGTAATGTTTTATGAACGACTAACATCCTACGGAGATTACACTTCTCAAGTATGTGTATAGTTTCCTGTGGTTTAATTTGTATCATGCTGACTGATTTATAATCAAACAAAAAAGTTTTTATTTTATTTATTTAGACCAGGCGTAAAAGAAAGAAGAAAAATACCCTCTTTTGAGAGAAGCCATTTTGCCTCTGTCAAATTCTGGGAATGGGCCACATTTGTAGGTGAAATACTGTGGTTGGCTGTTGTATTTCTGCCCTCTACAGGAATCTAGATAAATCAAAAAGGTCAAGCTGCTACTGATATAATGCAGTAAGGAAAGATATGGATATGTTGTGCATTCAGCGTGCACAGAATGTGTATGTTGACGTGAGTTGAAGTGAAATGGGAAATGTAAAGCGGCAACTTCTGGCTTAACGCTAAAGTCAAGTTTTCCCTCTCCAACAGCTTTTATCGTTATAACTGAAGCCCCATGTGTCCCTATTAACCCAAGCAACAAAACTAGATTGTCCTATTTGCCCTTTTTAGGGGGCCCTAGTAAAGACTTCAGGGTCCCCACCTGGTCAAGGTGAGCTCAAATGAAACCCTCTGACTGGCAGTGTTTTACCTGCAGCACAAAAAGCCATCTGAATCAATATGGGAGAGCAGGTAGGGAGGGGGTGTAGAGAGGAGAAGATGAGTACCGTCCTGTTTAATAGAAACAAATTGCTCTCCACTTCCCAGTGACACAGATAGTGGACCATTTGTGCCTGCTGGCCTTTGTTGGGAACAACAGAAAGGAAATGTACTCATCCTGGCTAAGGATAAAGTTCGGGGCTTTCTGTTACACACCAGTTACCTTAGCCTATGTGCCCACCCCCTTGAACAAGTACAGCGGTTAAGTAGTTCAGGTGCCTGCTACATTCTGTTAGATTAAAGGTCCTTGCTTTTGGCCTGAGTTGAATTGCCTCAGCTGCAGATGAAGGGAGTAGAAAGCGGGAGGAAGGGAGGGGGGCGGGGGGAGTAGCAAAGTTGTAGGGGCAGGGGCCATGAATGGACGTCTTGTGCATGCTCACAGAAGCGAAACGCTTTGGGACAGCCGACCAGCATTTCTCTACACCAAGAGCCTTAAAGAAAGTCTTCAGGGTTGGTCGGCGTGTAAGGGATGTGGGCAGAGCAACCCAGCCCCCCCTTCAAACTCACTCTAAATCCTCAACCACATATTCACCAGGTTGGTGAAAAGCGGCACATGTTTGCAGAAAGGACTAGGACAGGTGGGTAGAGGGAGGGAGAATCTTTTTGAACGCTAGAGATACACCAACCGTTGACCCAGTGGAACGTGGACCAAAAGAAAATGTAGACAATGCGTGCAGAACATGAGCAGGCTGTGTAACTGTGCGCCAATACGCACCTGTGCTACCCACCAACACAGAGTGGCAGTAAATTCAGGGTCTGAGGAGAACTGGAACCTAAGGATATCCAATAACCTGCTACATGCCTTGTTGTTGTGGCATTGATTCTGTTAAATTCTTCAGACAATTGCGATAAATCTTTATGATCTCTCAGTCTAAGGAAATTTCACTCGACTTAAGGAATTAACAATATCGCAGCCTTTTACATTTTTTTCTTGTTACTTTTTCCCTCTGAATGGATCTCACACATGATCCTGAAACTAGTCAAGGAATGATACACTCAAACCCTGAGCATGTCTGACTTAGACAAACTCATTCTCAAGGTACGGGGTCAAGTACAAGAGTCAAAGGTGAAGTCAGTCACGAGATTGGATTCCTGTCTGTGGGGAAATACTGCATGGGTAGGAATGGAGTAGTTTTGTGATCTGAGAGGAGCCTGTTCATGGATTAATATTAATTCCCTGTTTCGATGCTCTCAGAAAATAGTATGAGAACACCTCATTGGACACATTTATCAGATAAAAAGATCAAAAAGATCGGGGTGCCGAGTCACTTTATAAAACAAATCAAGTGAGTCAGTCTGTGTGACATGAAGTAAATGTTCAGTAATCCACATCTTAATCTTGTGCCGCACTCAGTGCAGCTTAAAGAAACTGATACTCCTGTGACTTCTTTAACGGCTGATTGTGTTACCTTTACAATTCAGTTTCCCCTCCTTCCTGTTTTGTGCCCTTGGAATCCTCGATAAAAGTATCCCACTGTGGATTTCCACCTGTGCCGGAGAAGATATGGCAATGGTCTGGGGTCAGAAGAAAGACTCAGCCCCATGGGCTGATTCTGAAACAGAAGTTAAAAGGTTAGGACAATCAACTCATTAGTTGGCTTTGCTGGAAAGGCCAGATTTTTTTTACCCCAACTTTTGACTAAATATGTGTTCTTCTGCCTGAAATTTAATATTTTTCTTAGCACAACTTCAAATTAACATGCTCTAAATAGACACATTTTAAGTACATTATTTTTCCTAACAGCGTAGGAGGCAGATGTGTAAAATAAGAGTTATCAAATCATCAAAAATGTATTTTTGAGCATTCTAAGTTAACGAAAAGCCCTGGCAGGGAGGGTACAGCATCCCCTAACTTAACACGACCATATCCAGGCAATGGGATGGACAGCTTAGGTGATCATTAACAGATTTGATTTTTTTTTTTTAAATCAAATTAAAAAAAAGAATCCGAATAAATGGTGAAAAAGTAACTTTGATGTCAACCACTGGTATGTGAACATCTGTTATAATACAAAACAAAACCCAGCTGATTGTTGTGCTTGAAATTTCTCGATCTTCATAAAAAAATGCGTGATCAAACTAAATGAATGTATGGATTGTTCAGCATAACTGTATTTGGCTATGATGATGAAGCAATCTCTACAACTCTACTTTCAAGGATGTCATCTAATCATGGCCCCGTGTCAGTGTTTATGTTCAAGTGCACAGCCCCATCACAGCTTACATTTCAACTTCTCTGTGGTTGCAGCCACTGACTCCGCACACCACTGTCAGCAGTTTCTCTAGTGATCTAAGACTGCTCGGTCTCAAACCTTCAGCCTTCTTGATTGTCTTTATCTGTTTTTTTCATCTATCCTTTTTTTCAAAGTCTCTATTTTTTTCTTGACTTTATTCACATGTAATAAATCACAAATATTAATTTTGTTTAAATTTAATCTACGTGTATTTCAATAAAAAGTTGTGTTCATCCAATTTTTTCTTTAAATGTGCATGGTGGTTTCACAATCCTGTGACAACAGGACACCTCAAAAGGGAAAATAGAGAGCAACAAAAAAATCTAACAAAAAAACACAAGAAAAAAATTCAGTTGCAAAGAATAACATATCATAAAAAGGGTTATTTCTTCATATAATAAGATTTGTTGTGATACTTTTTTACACATTTTCTTTTAGTGTCTACACAATGGCAAGCATTCATATACAAAGAATATGTTTATGGTTGTCAGCAGACCGTAACATATTTCTTTTCTTCTTCTAAATTCTAATTCATTTTGTGCAGGGGGAGGCAATTTATCTGTCATGGCTTCTAAAGAAGTAGCTCACTTTGCCCCCCTCTTCCCTATTATACTGACAGCAACCTTATTAGCCACAAGGGAAACTAGCCGCCACATGAATTTGGCCACTGTTCACCTATGGGGCCAGGGCAAGCCTCCTTTCTCAATAGCGCCAATGATGCTGAGATTTTCCTTTCAGTTATTATTTGATAAATATATTAATTATGACCTGGGGATGACAGTCCAATCAGATTGTAAGGCACCCAGTCGTGGACCCCCGCCCCTCACTTTGGTGATAAGTTCTCTCAGGTTTCTAAAGCTGTCATCCAGAGGGCTTGGACTTCTTATCAGTACTGGACCCATTCTAAGGATAATTTCCTGTGTGTCGTAATTAAATGGTGGCTCTCTGATGGCAAGCGACTCCCCTTTTAATGCAAGAACCTACTGATGCTTTGTTTTTTTGTCCTTGGGGATGAGTTAAGGTGGTGCGGGCCATAGATGAGGCTGAAGATTAAGCTTGTTTTCTTTATATTTACTTAGTATGGTGCTGATTTTCTTTGCTTTCCAGATTTATAAGCTGATTTGGTGAGAGTTGTTGCTTTGATACGGCAGATATGATTTGAATTACCGTAGTCTAAAGTCACACATATGATGTGCAAATTAAGCTTGACTTTCAATTTTTTTTTTGTGAACCAAAAAAAAAAAGAGGCCACATTTATTGTTTAATTGACTAACAAACCATCTAATGATCATTGTGGTCCAAACATTGCATATGTTAAACAAAAAGTATCCACAAAACACCACAGATGTGAACCATTCCTAAGGCCTAGGAGCTATTGTATATATTGAGGTTTTCCTGGAAAAGTCGATGTGACACAGTGTGTACCCTGTAAAGTAACCTGCCACTGCAAAACATCGAATCAGCCTCCATGGCCTTGTCTGACAGCCGTCTGGACTTTAAAAACAGGTGATAACTTAATTTCTACTCATGTCAACACTACTGCAGGGGCCAAAAGGAAACTGTGGCCCTATTGTGTGTCTGTCATATCATCCTGCATTTTGTGGCCTCAAGAATGAAAAATATTTAAGTGGCTTTGATGTCCCGGATCTTGTTGAACTGCTCTGATGGTCTGAAAGCATTTGAGTTTTGATGCTCATCATCTCCTATGTCCATCCTTTTATCTGTAGCATTAATACTATCGAATTTTGTTTGTGCACTGGTGTAGTCCCTGGTTGTTGTGTGTGAAGGTTCAGTGATGAGTAGGGTTACCTCCACACGGCCAGCAATAGTGCCGCATACCCTCGTAGAACCAAACACAAGTGCAAGGCTTATGCTGGAACAACCCTGAGTTGAGGGCGTTGACAGCAGTTTCTATCTGCCAATCTCCCTGTGGATATTGTTGCAGTACTGGCAGACAGACAGCCAGGTCTTGTGGGCTGACAGAGCCCCTCTGTCGGCAGGTTATCATTTCCAATTAAACCCTTTCATCCTAACGTACAGTCAGCTCCTTGGCCAAAAAAAAAAAAAAAAGACCTGAATAAGACATTATTAGTTGATTTCAACAGGTACCCTTTTTTCCACAAAAACTTGGCTCTGTCGCTGGAAGGATTGGGCAATATTCTAAAGCATTACAGTTCAAGATTCTTTAGGTATCTCGATGCATATAACTCAGACCTTCTGCCATCTATGGTGGTCACATTCTGTGTGGAGATAAACTTTCAAAATTGTATCAGATTGACACATAGGCATGTCCTCTCTAACATGTGTCCCAGCACAAGGGCCTTTTTGTTTTTCTATGTTCTGCTGGGACCCACTATGGACGGCACTGTTTCTATCCAGTACGCAGGAGACATGGAGGAATGCATGCAGAGCTCAGTAACTGTCTGTTGAAAAAGCCCTCACAAGGTCTCATTTCCTTTAATAAGATGGCCTCAAAGGCATCCGGATGAACCAACTAAATACAGATTAACCCTCAGTATCATCAGCAACCACTCACTCATCATGACTAAACCACTCAAGCGTGGGTGTGTGCAAGCATACTTAAACACACAATATTCACTTATCAGTGATAAATACTGGTATTTTCAAGGGTAAACAATTGATTTGGAAAATGACTGTGTTTCACTTTTCCAAGTGATCACTGAACACTAAGTTTGAAGAGGTCAACAGTAAATCGTAATTTAAGGCCACATCATAGTTCAAATAAAACAAAAATATAAAACCTTTCAAATTAAAGTTAAACACAATGTATACAAAACCTCACACAAATGGTTAAACCAGAACTATTTAACAGTTTATATAAATGAAATTAAATCAAAGTTACAAGAACATTTATTTCCATCTTTAAAGTATTACATGTTGCTATCCATGTGCTGTCCACACTCACCAAATTGCCCTAAATGGAACCTAAATGGAAAGGAAACTAGACATTGGGGTGTTTGAAGCTGCTTGTAGAGCTTATTGCTGTGGGGAAATAAAGCAACTAGTTTTGCTCCAGTTTTTTCATTGGAAACATATTCTTGTTTTTTCAAAATCCTTAAATGGCACCCTTTTGACTTTGTTGTTCGTTTCAACTGAAATAATTTACATGTGTTTCTCATCAACCCATTCACACACACAACACCTAGAATCACTTGCCATATGTTGCACTGCATGTAAACATGGCACTTTTTCTTTACAGGCACATGGCAGCGAGCTCACCAGGACCATGTGGGATTCAGTCAGTTGTTTGTGGCTGCATCATTTTGGCCAAAGCCTGTTACAGACATTAAGAGCAAAGAAATCGTGTCTCAATTAAATCTTCACAACTATGCTGGTAATATCTGTTTTTCTGTCACTGATCAAATTAGACAAAAAAGTTTTATTTTAGATGTTGATACACAAGAATTCCATAAATATCAAGTTACTGTGAGAATAAAAGTCATTTTGCAAAACAGCCCAGCTGATTTTCTGTATAATACAGAAAGGTAAATCATGCTCTCACAGTTAAGCTTCAGGGCATAACGAGCTGCAATGCAGCTTCGCTACAACCTTTAAACCTATCTGCAGCTCCTGGCCAAATGTTCTGGCATGTGAGTTTGCTGTGTGCTTCGTCTAGTTTTACAAAGAGGGGTTTTAAGTGCAATTCAATTCACAATTTCCTCTAAAGTATACACTTTCTGAAATGTATCCGCCTTAACCCATACCAACTTCCCGTTCCAACAGAAAAAAAATACACACCGAAGCAGCAGTCAAAAATAGTTGGGTGCTCAATTTCAGATTTGCTTTCCATGAACTCAGTAGGGTTTAACCAGAGTTTTGCTCATATCTTTAACAGATTATAGCCCTGTCTCAACTACTGGGTTGGAATAACTTCAGTAAATGAACCAATAAAAGAACTGTAGATGATAAAACTCTGAAATAAAGATTTAAGAAGGGCAAATATGACGCAGAGATATCTGGGAAGAGGGGAGTGTAAAGGTGCACCATCAGAAATACCAGGATAATCCTCTCATTTAATGGTTTTCTCAATGCTATGGAAGATTAGGTAAACAGTGCATTTGCCTAATGGGAAACGAAGTCAATTGACCACAGTGCGTGAAGCAGCCCACAATGCTTCTTTCATATCCTGGTGCTGCTAAGAGCAGAGAGTATCACCAGCTTGGCCCGGCACAGAAAGATTTTGTACGCAGCAGCACAGTAGAGAGTGCAGTCTCACACTTCTAAAGATTTTGAAACTTAAGTGAGCATGAAGAAATGTACCCACCTGTGCAAATATACACACAGAAGGGTTTAAAGGAATGATGGATGTAAATGCAGGACATTGACTTTTGATAGATACACTTCAGTTTTGAGGACTGGATTTTATGCAACGCTAAATTCTTCACTTATTCATCTCTGAAATTTTACAAGAAACGTTTAACAAAATAAATCTCTGTAACCCCCTCCTCTGATCCCTCGGCATATCCTCTCTCTAGGTAAAGGTCAGCTAGTCCAGGTGCTTGCCCTCCACTTGACTCCTTTCCAACAAACTGTGGCTAAAGTAGATTCTGCAGTGACCCATTCCAACTCAATGTCATCTATGCACGATCAAATACCTCCAAAACAGCTTAGCTGAGCCAAGCCAAGAGCTCAGGACTATGGCATTAGTCATATCGCAGTCAGACAGATGGATCAGGGGAGGACTTTATTAGGCCTGAGAGATTATGAGTAATATTTACTTTATTTATAACAGAGTTACTTGGGAATGACATAGAAAAGAAGCCAGGAAATGCTGTTTAAACCTATTTAACATTTAAAAAAATCTGTTAACACGAAATTCACAATCTGTATGCAGTAGTCTAAGTGTTTTAAAGGTTAGAATAGTTACACTTGATTGACACACTGAGATGTGGAAAAATGGCAGACACTGCCTGTATTCTTTGGATAATGGTAAATTACTCCTAATGGCATAAATATGTCTTGTAGGAGATGCATGAGTAGCCCTGCGCTTTATGTATACACCTCTGCACATCAGCAGGTTTTCCAGATAAGTTTAACAATCATATACGTTCCTTAGTCCTGTTTATACAACTCCTGACCAACATCTGTGAATGCACTCCCACTTTCACTTAAAGACGTTTATCTTTTAACCTGTGCATTTCATCCGGCTCCATAATTGCACCTTATAATTGTACCTGCTTAATGACTCATTTTGGTTATCACTTGTATGTATCAAAATGAACCAAAGTGGTTTTAAACTAAATAGACAATAAAAGTTACTCCAGTTCAAGACTGGTTAACTGATACAAAAAATAATGATTACCCTTATCTATTTTAAAAAGTCAAGAGCTGTGGCCCTAACTATGACTCTTTTTGCTCTTTGAGGCATGCGCTGGCTTCCATTCAAATCCGACCTGCTTTTTGATGCCTGCCGCTTTAATCTGTGTAATCTGTTTTATAAAGAAAATTAAGCAACAACCAAAAGATTACCATTTAATGTAGGTTTGGGAAGCAATTGGGATGGACCCATAAGTAAGTGCTTTTTTTTTATCAATGTTGGCTTTTCAGGGGGTCACTGCTGGGTAATACACACATACACATGTTCACTTCCTTAAGAATGTATTTATGTAGACAGGAGGTTAACTGCTGAAAACAGTAAACAAGATGATTAGCTTGGTTTATTGAGATTCTTGACCTCTTCTCATTCTTAACTGACTCCACAGGATCAGAAGTGATTGTTAACCACCAGCTTTGAACGAACCACACCCTGAACTTGACAGCTGGTACTCTGCGTCCTCCAAAAAATGATCCAAACCTCAACAAGATGACAATTCCACACAACTTCTTGATTGGGTGTAAACTTGGTAGTTTTATTTTCCAATAGATATTTGAAAATAGCAACGATTAAACTAATATGACTCAACTCGCTTTAGGAGACCTGGGTCCAGAATGGCTGCTAATCCCCCGTCCATAGCCAGAGGCAGCAGAAGGCAGCATAAGCTCTGCTGTCCTTTTTCTATCACCTGTCTATTTACTGCCATGTCATCCCCACGGCGCTTTTAGCCACTCTCTCCCCTTCTCTTTTCCTCCTTCCATCCCCTAATCCTCTTTGAGGACATTAGCTGCTAATATATCCAGTCAGAAGGTATAAAAGCCCAGCTATCTCTTTACTGCCATCGGCAGTAAGCTAAATAGGCCATTAATGGAGGGAGGCAAATGGGGGGATATTGTGGTTTTGACCCCAAATACCATTCAGATTTAAGTCTATATGAGGGCATGCTGAGGTTTTGCATGAGTTGGGCCTCTCTGGAGAATTTCCAAAACATATTATACATTTTAATTTGTTATTCAAGTTAGTCAGACCTCTACTGGTGCTGAGTTAAAAAACACAAACAAAACAGGACATTACAGGAACTTATATTGGATCAACATTATTCATAATTCATTTTGTACTTTTTTTAAAACATAACAGCCACGATTACATAGCAACTTGACACACCGGTGTCCCCATGTGGCAGAATAAGAGAGCAGACCACAGCTATGATGTCTATGAGTTAAAAAGAAACATGGACACTTTGTCCAAACTGAACAAATCTCCCTTTAAGTGGCATAAACCTGGTTGTTGCCCAACATCAAAACTTACAGTCTGAAAAAGTAAATGAATAAATAAAGCAATGTAATGCATAATTAGAGAAAATCAAGACAAGCCCTTGGCTGTTCTGTGCTTCTACATTCTAACAGGTTAACTGGCCACACTGACCGACAAAGTTCACTTGTTGACTTGGCCTCAGGGGAGGACAGCTGTTCATTTTACTGCTAATAGAGTGCCACTGACATCACTTTAATGAGAGAGCTCTAATGAGTGCTGACAGTTCAGACAGCCGCAAAACCAACTCCCCTCCTTCAGGTTCAGCATTCGGACTGTGAACAGAGAGCACACAGTGACCCCCTGTGGTCAGAATAGAAGCAGATCACAACAGCCTGAGGTGCATCAGCAAAAACCTCTCTTCCATTCCCGGATATGTAAAATGACAGGGAACAGCATTTTATTATTTTTGCTTTCCATTGATAATTACATATGCACAACAATCAATCTATTCACTTCAATCCAAGTTAATCACCCAGCTTCAGTAAGAAAAAAAATCAGGTAATTTTTTGTAAAAATTAACCTTCATCTGCAATATCCATCCATCCACCTATACACCCGTCCATTCATGCATCCTTCTGTTCATCCAGTTTGTCACACTTATCCATAGAAAATAAATTTCCATGAGGGAAAGCTTATTATGCTGCCTCCCAGAGACACTCTTCATTTCTCTTTCAGAGGATCTTAGTGTGTTTTGCCAAGCCCAAAGGGATATTTTATTCATCCAAAGTGTTCTGGGTCTTTCAGTGGGTATCCTCATAGTTTGGTGGGCCCATAAATATACCAACAACAAATTAAAACAAACAAAAAATGGGAAGGAGAAAGTGTCAGATGCCTAAACTACCTCAGTTGGCTCCTTTAAGTTTGGAGGAGCTCTATTCTGAGATCCACCTTGCATCTCCACACCCCTTCTACAGAAATGATCCAAAGTACAGAAAGACCATTTGAGTCAGACAGTAAATGTATGAAGACGGAGTTCCTTGTTTCTAATAAATTATCCACTAGAGGGAAGCACTGTATCACAAACAACATAAAAGAGGTCTGGAGTGCCTAGTTCACAAGTGTGACCAAAAGCATCTTCAAAATCTTCCAAACTTTACAAATAAAGTCTCTCAATGCAAAGTATATATATATATATATTTTTTTTTTTTTTATTATTATTTTTTTTATTTTATTTTTTTATTTATATTTTTTATTATTATTTTTTAAATCTTTTTTTTTTGCTGCAAAACAGAATCATGAAAATCTGAAATATATTCAGTCAAAATCGCACCCTTTTGTCCTTATAGTGGGGGACATTAAAACAAAACTTTATTTGATAAAAAGCTGGTCCTCCTGTTGTGTGGCATCACCTGTTGAGTCACTGACTCAGTGATATGGTTGTTGGTATGGTTGCAAATTAATGATCAGTTTTATGTCCATAGTAGACAATGTTGTGAAGAAAACACCTTCTTGCCTCACATCTATTTGTAGATAGCTATGTAACAAACAAACCCAGGAACATGGGGATCAAATAACATATAGAGAGGAAGTTTCCCATTATTTCCATGCAGTAGCAGCTATGGTGGAATAATGTGATAAAGATTCACTAAGAAAAACAACAGTCTCATCTGTCAGGGTAATGCTTGACATGTTCTAAGTCCTCATCTTAATCGATTCTCAAAATATCTGAATCAAGATTTCAGAAGACTCCTGACCTCTCTACCAGCAGTGAGGGTTCATATAGCTGTACTTGAGTTATACGAATAATGGCGGCAGCAGTCTTGACTGTCAGGGAGGGGAAGCGCACTAACTCATCGGCACATCCATCCGCCCACGCCCCAGATGGGGTGGGAGTGATGATGCTGTGCTGCTGCTCTGTAAGAACAGAAGCTTTTTATCATGGTGGTAGATGAAAAAAGAAACCAGTCCCACTATCCTCATTCCCCACTGACATGCACAGTTGCCTCCTAAACCCTACATCACTTTGAAGTAACTAACAGAGCTTTTCACTCAACTGAGAGAGGCGAGCAAGCAGCCTTCAGACATTGAATCTTCTCTCAGTTTTTCTTTACAAAAGCCTGCATAGCTACTGCGTTTTTATACAGGGATTCTGAACATTCAGCACTGAAGCATTCATTTGATTTAATTCTATTAACTAACTTATCTAACAATTAGTTTCAGCATGAGTACTCTGGAGCTCTAATCATATCATCAGTAAAGAGCAAAGGAAAAAATGACAGTGTGCTTTGGGTTTTATGTAGGGAAAGTAGAAAAATAACAAATGACTACCTGCCACAAGTCAAGACTGACAGCCTGGTGATTTTAATGCAAAGCGAGGGAATCATGTCAGAGAACACAACACGCATTCAGAACTGTCACATCTTTGTGGGAGCTCAAGCCGAAGTGTAAATGGTGTGTTCTTAATCTTAAATGGGCTTTGCCAGTCGTGCAGACATTTCTCGAAAGTGCGTTGTTAGCAGAGTTTGTTATTTTTGATGGAAACAGCAGAAGATTGCCTCACAAACTATCCATTTCCAGTCATCCTCTGAGCAATAGATGTACCACCGTGTGCGCCAGTTAGCCAACCAGGTGCTCCATGGAAAAACAGCTGGCAAATCAGCAACAAGGTCACGGGTGCATGAGGCTCACTGATGCATGGAGACTGAAAAAAGCCACTGAAGCATAAACTGCAGAAAACCTTCATGCTAACGATGGCTGAAAGATGTCAGAGTACATCACAGTTTACTTAATATAGCTTTAAATTTAAACATTGTACTTACTTGGTATGTCTGAAATGTTATGATTAGTGTCCTGGAAACAGGTCACTGAGTCTGAGTGACCACATTTTCCTCAACATGATGTACATGTGCCGATGTTTCCTGATGAAGAAAGGACAGATGGATGAAAATTGGAAAGAAAGCAAAGCAGGAAGGCGGGTGTGACAATCTAGGCACGGCTCTCTTGGAATACCTGTGCTATTGGCATACATCTATCCATTTCCTATACCGTTTACTCCCAACGGGGCTGTGGGGGGCTGGAGCCTATCCCAGATGACAACAGGCAAGAGGTGGGGAACACCCTGGACAGGTCACCAGTCCATCACAGGTCACTTGGCATACATGTGGATGCTATTTTTGCACACCACCTTCCTGGTCATTTTTTCTACCGTCTACATACACCTCTTTGTAACAATGATATTCCCTGATGGCTGTGCATGTGACTGGGTCAGTTCAAGACAGCTGATGTCACATCTTCCATCACTTCAAAAATCAGCTATAAGATGATGCCTGATATGACAGAACATATCCATGTGTTTATGGACTGCAAAAACAGTTCTGAGCAGTTTTTGTCCCATGAGTGCAATATAGAATAGCAAGTAAACAGCCGTTAAGAGAGAAGCTGATCAGAGCACGTGCCTGAATAGTGATAAGGAAATGCTATCTCTGAGTTTCAGTGTTTTGAAATAGATCAAATGGAATTAATCTCACTAGCTGCTGTGGAGATGTGTGTAATGCTGCATGTATTTGACCTTCTTGGGCATTCAATTTCCAATAAAACACACCCTCAAGAGATTCAATTGTAGAATATTGTAGATAATGGCATGTTTATGAGTTAGCTTTTGCTCCCACTGAGTCACCCAAGCAATGTATCAAAGTATGAATCATAAGCAGTTCAGCTGTGTATTCTACAGAAGGGAAACTTAACTCCAAGCACAATTTGAAAAGATTAATATGAAAAGACAGCCTCTGAAATTGTGCAGGAGCCAGTTGGGGCTTCAGCCAGGCATGTGTTCATTGTGCTACAGGCATGAATCATCTAGTTCATTCATTCCACTATCTATATATTTCATTCCACTATGTATATACTTGGTAGTATTTGCTTTACTAACAGATATCCAAGTATATATTTCATTCCTTTAAAGGTTGTCATCATTGAATAAACTTTCAATTTCCAGAAGAATTCCCAGTCACAAACATACATCCAACCATACGATCAGCAACAGCCAGATGAAGATTTGAGTCAAGCCATGTGCAGACCATGAAGGTCCTGACATGTACCACCGTGATCTCTCATTAGGAGAGCTTCAGTTAAAAAAAAACTACCGGGAGCTGCTTGCTGTCACGGATGTGTACATCAATGTTGTGCTCATTACCAGAGAGAGGACATCAAAGCAGATGGGCAAGCAAAACAGAGCATGGAATGGTGGCAACAATTATGTGCAGCTAAGATAAAACCAGACAACTGAGGTTCAGCCAAAAGAAGAAAAGAAAAAAAAAGATGGATTAACAATAAATTCGAGATAAAAGCAGTTAGGCATAGACAAAGGGAGCATATTGAGGTGTAGAACAGTAAAAATGAAACAGAAGAGAGAGAAATAATCAATTGTAAAATACAAAGTTACCTTGCTGACTAGCCAAATAAAGGCAGATGGAAACATGATGTCTCAGACCTAAAATTCATGGTGTTGTTCAGCCTCTCTGCAGCTATAACATAATCAGCTTGATGAACTTTTTTTTTTAATGGGCAGGTAATGTCCAGCTAAACAGAAAAACAAATGTCCATCGCATTTAACAAGAAGTATTCATTAAATTACATTAAATAACTAGATCTAACTGATGCCTGCAGAGACATGTAATTGACAACAACTTGACAAATGACAAAAGAATAAAGAGATAACTCGTGTCACAGTTATTATGGTATTGCTTGTGGATTTAAAACCATAATCTGAATCATAATAAACCTAACATATATTAATTAATGTCTGATTACATTTGCCCTTGAATCGTGACAAACTGAACATCTGTTCAAAGGGCAGATTGAATTTTTGTCTCATTAAACAGCTGAAATGTTCATAATCTGTGTACAGAAACAAAACAAAAATTCACACAACAACTTCAAACTAATGAGGAGTCAAAGTAAAAGAAAATTATGAATGAACTTTAATATAATTTTGTTAATCTAAAGCTAATCTTATTTTTGGGTGATTCTTTTGTTTCTCAGAACACAATGTCATTTATATTTTCTAGGAGAAAGGTTGGGACAAATAACAGAAAACCTGAAGTAAAAAAGCTTACTTTCCAACAGTGGTAAAAATAAAGGGAGTCACAACTTTGAATCTATTTTAAAAAACTGTTTGACAAGTTTTAAAAACAATTCCTGTTACCTAATAGATAACTTATTAAAATGCAACTGCTTATTCCACATGCACTACTTGATGAATATTCTCCAAAACTAAGCAGCTAATTAAGCCAAAAGGATCCCAGTATCAACAAAAAAACAAGAGACTGTCTCAGAATTCAGAACCTCTGACATGAGGACAGAAGACAGCACAGAATGTACGTTTAGCTTCTCTGTCCTTCACTGTAGATCTGCAATTTTTCAATCGTTGAAATGGGGCAGCTTTACCACAGGACGTGAAACAAAGGTTAATTACCTCTGGCGTCTTCCGAATGCTTCCAGAGACTTTGGCAAGAATATGGGAATGGAAACATCCAGCTTAAACTCATTAAATCAAACTCTGCAGGCAAATGACTTCAACTTTAAGAGGACACCACAGAGAATTAAGGGTCAGTGAAAAAAAACACATATATAATTTTAGAATGTAGTTTCTCTATCTGTTCCTTCACGTCATAGAAAAGGCAGAAGTGAGAATATCTCTTAGTGGAACTAATTAAAAAATCTTTGCAGTCACTTTTGGTAATTTGTCATAAATTGTAAGTAATAGGTGGGTCAGACAGCTCCACGTATGAGCACAGTTGTAAAAAAGAGACCTGTTTCTTGAATCATGTAACCGGACATTGGTGAAATCTCTTTCAATTTAACGCCATAGATCACATCCCTGCTTTTAATTTTGTTCATAGAGCTAATTTGAGTTAAATGAATTTTCGCAAATTAGTAATTTTAACTTCCATCCTTAGTGGATGAAGCTCAACGAAGAAATTAATTGAAATGTTCAAAGAGCTCACATGTGTGGTGCTCTGTGACAGTGCTAAATGACTCTAATCTATATTCAAAGAATATGTGAAAATAGAAACTTCTGTATGACTAATATGGTCACACATCATAGGTATCAAACGAGAGGGATCATTATGCAAGTTGACTGCGTGAGTTGGTTTTATTTACGAAACCTTAATGAACAAAGCTTTTGTTTTTTGGCACAAGGGCTGTCTACTATTTTAGGAGCCATTAAAGCTGTGTCAGACCAGCAGATCTATTTCGCTGCTCTTTTGCTTCACACAAAATCATCATCATCTGAAAAACTGCGTCTCAAAAATCTAATCGAACATGCAGATTTGATGCAGGCCAAAAATGTGCTCTGCTTATGTACCAATGTCTGAACACTGTGGTAAGTGTACATGTTTGAAGTATTTGAATTTAAATGCATTTCATTGTGAAGGTGTCCGCTCAAGCTCTTTTTGTTTCACCTTTTTGAAGTGTCTCATAATCAGCATTTCATACCTATTGTGGCAAGTTAGTTAAATATGATTGAAATGGTTAGCATACAATTGCATTGTCTTTTTCGCTTTATTTTAAATCAGTCACAGTTCTTCTGACAAGCGGTCACACACATATGCAGATCCCTTCATTCTGTTCACTTCTCTAGTGAATGATAGAGTTTCAACTATGTTTCATCAAGGTATTACTGTACATTTTAGAGCTCAGAGAGAACACAAAATAATTACCAAACACCTTTTTGGTACAACAGTTACATGCATCATTATCATCAGTGATTTTAACCAAATTATATGTGAACGTATTGTATTGAATGATCATTTTCAACTAAAAATAAATATGATTTGAATAGATTCTCCTTCTGACCTGTGTATTGTGTGGCACTGAACCCACTACTCGGTGAAGACACTCAATGAGAGCACATTATCTTTTCATACTCTTCCAACTACCTGTCATAATGTGACAATACCAAAAGAAGAGAAGCTGAATTTTGTCCGCATAATGATTAACTTGCATGGATGAACATGCATTTAGATGAGGAGGCACTGGAAACACCCCATTCCTCACACTACAATATCATTTGCAGGACTGGAGGCTGCATGAGTTCAGCAGAATGCCAGAGGTTGTAATGCAGGTCTAATGTGGACTGATAAAAATTATGTGTGTGGTCCAGCTGCACTGCGTCCATTTAAAGTCTGACTTAAGGCTGAACATTGCAATAAGTGCTCTATGTTGCTTTTTTCGGAGGAATAAGTGCTTGTTGAACATTTGTAATTAACCCAGTGTCGTGAGGGATTCTTTCATATAAATATTAAATTAATCAAACAGTATCATTTAACATTCAGAAACTCAAAATCCATCTGCACCAAAACCCATTTGGATGAGCGGCTCATGACATCAGGCTAAACAACATTCGCGTCATCGTGTTCTATTTTTTACACTGAATAGCTGTTTTTGAGTAGGGGTGCATTGGCTTGCCTTTTTGGCTCCGTTAGTGAACACACTCATCTTTAGGTAGTGTGACAAACTGAACGCTACGAGCGACAAGCTTTTCTGTCTTTTTCAAAGCTGCTCATCGTTGTGCGCAATAGCGCAGCGAGGACCCTCGGAGCCGCAAGACCAGAGTGATAACCAGGGGGAAACTACCGCAGCGCCACAGGAACACAGCTCTACCGTGATCATATTGCTGTGAGGAAGACTCACAGCAACAAATTCCTGCACAGCCAGAGTGACAGTCTCCAACGATTGTACTGTCACCGCTCTTGGAGGATCCAGTTCGTTTATAGTAAAGATTTCTGGAGATTCCAAGCATGATCTGGACTCATAACTACTTTTGACTGTAACTCACGATGGCAGTTTGCAGCAGGGCTTTGGATGCTGTCTGTCAAAGTGTGGATATTTAACAGGAGGCACCATGGACACGGCGGACATAATCGCTTCTGTGTTGACTTTGGGGATTATTGTCGTGTCGCTGTTGTCCAACGTCGTGGTATTGATCTGCTTTATGTACAACCCAGAGATCCGCAAACAGGTACCTGGTCTTTTTATTCTCAACCTGACGTTTTGCAACCTGTTGCTGAGTGTGTCCAACATGCCACTTACTCTGGTTGGGCTCGTCACGGCTGGGCACCCTGGAGGCAGCGGCCTCTGTCAAATTGTGGGTTTCCTCGACACTTTTCTCACCACAAACTCTATGCTCAGCATGGCAGCCCTCAGCATTGATAGATGGGTCGCCGTGGTGTTCCCGCTGAGCTACCACTCGAGGATGAGGCACAGGGATGCGGTTTTAGCGCTCGGATGCACGTGGATACACTCACTTTGCTTCTCCACGGTGGCCACCTGCCGCTCCTGGGTTGGCTACCACCACCTTTACGCATCGTGCACCCTCTGCAACGGCAGGGCGAAGGCAGCTGGGACGCAGTTCATCATTTTCACCCTGGCTTTGCACGCTCTCACATTTCTCCTCACACTGATCGTGATGTGTGTAACGTATCTTAAGGTCCTAAAGGTTGCAAGATTTCACTGTAAACGCATCGACGTGATCACCATGCAGACGTTGGTGCTGCTGGTGGATATTCACCCCAGGTAAAGAGAAGTGTCAGTCCAATTCATTTGTTCCCATTCATGTTTGTTGGTCAGTGAAATCTCTGTATCATCCCCCCTTTAAATTGAGAATTTTAGAGGGATATAGGTTTGTTATTAGGAAATCAAATTGTGGTATTGGCACCAACCTGTTTATGCAGCACCTTGCAAATTACAGATATTGGTGTTTCCTTGCAAATATCAAGGTGTATATTGTATAACATGATTTATATTATATCATATTATATTGTGCATATGTATACATTCATTTACAAGTAGAAGGTTATTACATCTCATTTGTGATTATCAGAAAACACAGAGCACGGTTGAGTGCTTCCTTCCTGTCCGTCCCACAAGTTTTCTCCTTGGATTCCTTAATCACGTCTGCCTGTCTCTGATCATACCTCTGGGAGGATAATGGAACTTGTTTGCTTTGGCAGTGTGCGCCAGAAATGCTTGGATGAGCAGAAGCGGAGGAGGCAGAGGGCCACCAAGAAGATCAGTACGTTCATTGGCACCTTTGTGGTGTGTTTCACGCCTTATGTCATTACAAGGTGAGCTGAGATCTATAATGTTGTATATGGGTTTTTGTGTGGGTGAGTGTGGAAAATCTTTCTGGAAGGTGTTTATCACATACCCAATGTCTAATTGTAACAGTTTCCTGTCTTGTTCTCTATCTTTTGAATAGATTTTTAAATGTGAACACCCAGCATTAGTTTTATTTCCCAATGTATATGGAATAGAGAAAATTAGGTGTATTTTGAATCGTTATTTATGTGAAGCCTTCAATAATCAATAATGATTAAGTGAATAATTATCTTATTGCTTTACTGTTATCTGTTAACACTTTAAACTTTCAGAGTTCTTTTAATCATGTTACAGATGATTTAGACACTGAAGCTGTATGTGTTTCTTTCCTTGTTACAAATACAGAGAACTGCTCTGGCAGGTTTATGCTTTACCTTTGCCTTTCCTCTGACTTAAAAGAACAACTAATAATTCAGATTTCAATCAGTAAGACATCCATCATCACATAAAGAAACACAGTCATCCTTCTGCATTCACACAGTGACATAGTGTTGCCAATTCAGTGGGGCGTAATAATGACATTTTCACAGTTTCACAGCAAAGAGGGAGCTTCATCTCTTGCTTTAAATGTCTTCCACTCCGGTTACAGTGATTTAAAATACAGCCCAGTTACTGCACTTTACCCTCCACATTGCATGTGACTTCTCTTTCCATTTCTGCTTTATTTGAGGTAGAATCATCGAGCTTTTCTCTCTAGGGCCCATAAGCCCTCATTGGGGTGTCCTGTCCAAATGTTTGGCCTACAGCAAGGCAGCAAGTGACCCGTTTGTCTACTCGCTCTTGCGTCACCAGTACAGGAAGACTTGCAGCCTTCTGGCCAACAAAGTCCTCAAGAGGAGTCCACTCAACTCCTCTTCCCTCAGGAGGCAGAACAATGCAGGAACCAACTCCAACACAATTAACAACACCAATCAAACATCAACCAACTGAATGCCAATTAAGTCATTGTGTTTAGCTACAAGTAGGATATTTGAACTGTATTGGAGATAGGCTTCAGCCTCCCTGTGACTCTGACTTGGATAGCGCAGGTATCGGAAATTGATGGATGAATACTTGTATTGGACTTGACTTAAACTTGACTTTAACTTTAGAACATATTAACGATCACTTAATTTCCTGTTGAGGGATAATGGTGAGCATTCTGTATTTACTATTATCAGCAGCAAAAGCTGTATGTCAACACCGAAGATTTTACCTTTCTGACACACTGAGCCAAATGCTTATTTGTCTCTGCCATGGGCAAAATTCTTGGGTCACAGTTAACCTTCTTTTTTTTGGTTAAAAACTCCACACGGTGTAACAGCACTGTCAATTGTTCCTAAAAATAGAAATGCACTGAAGTCTGGCAACTTTCAGCTGCACAATTGAGGTTAAATAAACCACCAGGCTTGTGCTCGTAGGAACAAATGAGCACATCACCCAGTGCAGCATTTCATTCTTTCAGTGGTGTTGTTTTATAATTGATGGAAAAATATAGAATATTGGCAACCATGTCCGTGACTGAAGAGTAAGCGTAAAAGTAATGTGTGAAAATATTTCAGTGGCATTAGGATGGTTTAGTGGCATTAATCTGTGGCAAATACACCATTTAACAGTGTGCAAATCTACAGTTAATCATTTCTTCATTGTGTCATTCAAAGTGAAAATTGCAGTACAGATACACTCTTAAGAAAAAGCAACCCACAGGTCAACTGTATTTTTTATACCTCACTCTGTTATATTTATGGGTTTATGATTTAAAGAAAACACACAAATTAGTCTTTTAAATAGAATATGCATAGCATTGCACCCAAACTGACTGACTGCACTTCCTCAAGAAAATGTAAGCATATCTTCTGACCTCAGTGACTTTAAACTAGGTAAAGCATTGTACATGTTGATAAAAATGTTTAGAATATAATGGTTTTTACTGTGCAGTAATGCTATTGTGCACTACACAGATAATTTAATTGAAATTGTGGTACTGTATGTTGTAATAGTAAATCCCGATTTATAAAGTGCCTTTCAGACTATGTAGTCCCTGATTTCATGAAACACAAGAGAGGAAATGGGTCCTGTTTTTTTGTATGCAGTATTTCGTGTCATGGTTCAGAGTGATGATGAAGCCAGGTTGTTACCTATTTTACTCATTGCGTTAGGCATTAGACTGTAATGCTGTTTGAATGTGGTAGCAACTTTTCAGTAATGTGTAATTAACATTCCAACTCATGTCACATTAGAGGCAGTGTGACATCCGCTTTGTAAAAATGAGTCATTGTGACAACACTGGCTGACAAAAATATGAATTTTTATTTACTGTGACACTATGAAGCCTTTAACAGGCAGAATATCTATTTATTTTTATCTAACTATTTCTGATTGTTTTTTTGTTCAGTTTTCTTTGCCGAATGCATTTGTGATAGTAATGCAATAAATGCTGTGCATTTTGACATTTTAATATCTGACAATGTTTCTTCTTGCTCATTTACTAACATCCATAGTAATTCCTACATGGATCAAAATCATGCAAATAATATTTCTTTTCTTTTAGACAATGCTTTACTTACACATTAGTCTGGCAAAACCTTTAATCTCCCACGCTTATTCAGTTTGAGTTAGACAAATAATGAAATAATAGTCGCTTTTGATGTGGAGGCAGAACAAAGACATTTTTAAAAAATCTCCAGGATTCAAAGGTAGAGGCTTTTAAATTGCCGAGCAGCAGGAGGGAGTGTAAAGAGAATTAAAGGGATTAAGTCAAGAAAGACAACAGTACACATCGCCTCGCACAGATGTGAAAGCATTGCGTTAGTAACACTCGTTTCCCTGGCCCTCATCATAAACCGAATCCAACTATGAAACAATAATAATTTGTAATCAGTCATAGCTGCCTCCAGTAATTTTCATCATTCACCGAAAAGGGTAAAAACTTTACCATGTCCATGTGTTAAACAAGGGCAATTAGCAGAAGGCATTTATAAAGTTTGCAGGGATTCTCAGCCTGGAGGTGCTCACCGCTTCTCCCCCTGAGACCCAGTGAGTGGGTGAGAGGTAGACACAAATCTGCACGCTCGAAACATTGTGCACAGACCTTGTGATTTAGCTCGGTTGCGTAGGCAGCAAGAAATCTGAGGAGGAAAGAAGCAATGACGAGTACAGCTGTTGACTTCATGCCATCCCAATATCAGGGTACATCCAAAACTTTTTGTGAGATTTAAGTACAGAAAAACATTGGAATGCACCGTGTTCCACTCATTGCTTTTTGTGGGGGTTCCATCACATTTCTTCAAGAAAGATAAACTACCCACGCCAACTGTTTTTCCATCATTATTTGACCTTAAAGAGGAAGCTGTGACAGTTTTTTCAATCAAAAATTTGAAACACACATACACACTGGACTGTAGTCATTACTGTAGTCATTGCTAAGAAACCTCCGGAGTAATTGGAGTTACCCGTGTGCAGGAGCCTTTTTTCTCATTTTTCTATTCTTTAACAAAAGCGCAAACACAATGTTTTACTCAACATTCCCTCGGGCTTGTTCATTAATGACAGACATGAAGTAAATATCTGAGCTTACACATCAGCAGATGCTTAAAAATCACTTGATCATTGCAGACAAACAGGTAGTGGTTATCAATTCTGCACATCATTCTACTTTATTGCATATCACCATAGCCTACAGATTTGTTTTGTCCATCAAGTTATGCATTTCCTTTATCATCCACATACCAATTAACTGCATGGGCCTAGTATGTCACACTGTTATTTGAGCCATGGGAATGCTGAATCCAAATGTCATAGTTTTACCCATGCCCTCAAGTAAGCTGCCTGCATTGCTTACAGAACTAATAAAAAAAAGACAATCTATTTCTGCTCAGGAATGCTGTATTTGTTGCTTTGGGCATATGCTGTTCTTTCTCTTGACTGAAAGGCATTTACAGAAATATTCAAAGGCTATCTTTGCCTAGAAGAGAAATCCCCTTCCTCTCACTCTCAGCAATCATTATTCTGTAGTAATTAAGACCAAAAGCATTTTATTTTGGGATTGTGAGCAGATCCGTTTCTCGCCTCATGATTAAGCTACTAATTCAAAGAGCTAATGAATGGCTCTAGTTAGCTTGTTTTGATATCAAGTCCAGTTCAGCATAAGGACAAAGTCTCAGCCACATGTCAATGTCTGGTGTAAAAGTGTCAAGCCAATACCACATTGGTATCATTACAAGCGTTCACACTGGCCATCTGCTCAGCTGCTAAACCTCAGTTTATGTGAACATCTGTTTGAGACACGATCTGGAAGCAGTCAAACAAAATATGATAATATATCGGAACTTCATTCTTCTCACTGAATCATCATTTTACAGCTTTGATTTTCCCAACTTTCACACAAACTCTGATTTATTTTCATCTGGGGAGCCCCTAATCAAGACAATGCAGAGCGATGCAGCTCTTCGCTGTATACGTTATGAAAACCTCCTTTCCAACTAAAGCTCATTAAAAATCCTACAATTCTCACATTTTGTCCAAAAATCTAAGTTTTTGCATATGTTCTCGATATGAAGGGCATCTGGTTTGGATTGCTACTCATTGCTATTCTTGTCACCACGTATTTCTGCATTTAGAGGGAGATCTGACTCAGGGTGAGTGAGCACATTAGAAAATAATTCACATGTAGATTACACAAAAGATTAGACCATCCACAGATACAAATATCAAACACTGATTCCCGTGTCCTGCAGCTTTTTTGTGTGTGAGTCACACCCACAGCTGAGTAATGCTACCCTGAATCACAAAGAAAACTCCCAATGAGGGATTTCAGAGGAAGCTCATGTCAAACACAATGAAGAAAAAAAGATCTGTAAAGTATGCTAAAGATCTGTTTTACCAAATTAATGTTTATTGATCCACAAGCATATAGATTTAAAAAAACAAAAAGATTTGATCAAGGATATTTCTATACGGATAGTAGATAGACAGTGATATTTTTTAAGGGCCCCCCCCCTGCATTGGGTGATTATCTTGCATGGCCACTTTCTCTAGACGTGGTTTGGAAATGTTCATCTTTTGGTGACTTTCATGACGCCATTTGCTGCTGACGGTTGAGTGTGAGTCATCTCCAACAATCTGCTTAATGAGCACAGGATGCAAAAACCTTCAAAAAAACTGCAAAGTCCTGTATAACACATCATTTCCAGTGGAACTGAAACGTGTGACAAATTATTAAAATCTTTTAGGATTTTTTTTTCACTTGTTTGTTGTATCTCTTAAAATATAGATGATCTACAGATAGAATGCAAACTCATTAAAAACTTAAATTGTGTGCTAACACATCACACACATTCAATATAAGAAAGCTGTTAAGAAAGACACATTTAAATGCATGTGAAGGTGTCGCGAAATATTTTACAAAGAATGAAGAAAAGCCATATAGATTGTAACTGGTTGAGAGGGATTTTCTAGGAAGCTTTTTCCACTAAAACAAAAATCCCCTTATGTTATTTCAACTTGAGTAATTATTATTAAACTATTTCAATTCTTATGCACATCACCTTCGAGATTTCTGCATTGTTTGGGTCATTTTAAACACGGTTTGAGCAAATGCATACCACATCACAATGGCTAAGGCTGTCTAATCTCTCTGCTTCGTCTCTGGCCCTCATGGCTCCAGTTAGCATGCTGTCCATGTTTGCCAGACCTGCCAAGTGTACAAGGCACATATTCAGGCTTCCTGCCTCCCACTGCACTAATGAAACTCTGTATGCAGCTCTCAACATGCAAAAATTCATTGCTTCTTTCAAAGAAACGGTACACATTGATTTGGTAAAAATCAGTATGACATTTCAAAGTCCTAATTTGTCTATTGTTATAGTGACGGGCTTAGTCCATGGTGGCATTTGAATAATGCAGTTACTCACTCACATATCATTCTTCAGCAGCTAAAGTTATTTCCTCAATATCAGATAAATGCACCACCGTACAACAGCTTTTTGTTGCTTTTCTATACAGCAAATCCTCTAGATAAACCTCACGCCTCTTAGCCGATGCTATAAAACACAACTGACAGGTATTTCCTTTTTCATTACCTTTCTGTCAACTGCAGTGAAAGCTGTTTCTGCTAACATTGTACCAAAGACACTATCTGACAGGAGGTACCATTAAAAGTCCTATTGAACAATAATTGAGACCAAGGGGAGGCACTTCAGCACTGACACAGGGAGATCATATCATACTAAAGGTCGTTTACACTCACAGATAAGGGTTATAGTGGAAGTGGAAGATAAAATATCATTCATGGTTTTTATATTACCACAGAAATGTTTCATGCCTATGGAGAAAGAAGAAAATGTCCACACACACTAAAAGACATAATATTTACAGAACGGAACAGTATCTCACAGACCACATATGTCCCTATGGAGACTTGTTTCACTCACTCAGTACTCTCATCCATGGAAGCAAGCTCAACGAGAAATGTAAGAAGACTCCCATTAGAAAGGTGAGAATAAACCCTGTGTGTTCGGGGGAGGGGGGGTTGAGAATCTATCAGAAGAACACAGAACAAAACCAATCTACGCAATTATTGTTTCAGCCAGCTGAGAGCCCATGGCTTAAGGCAAATCCATCAAGTCCTTTCATTAGATGAGACTTTGGCAGTGAAAAGATGTGGAGACAATGGGACCACTTTCTGGAGAACTGCAGTTACACATGAATAAGCCTCTCTCACAGAGGTCAAATGAACATCCAAGCCACGGAGAGAATTTCTGTCAAGTTAAAACACTTGATGACAATGACCTTGTTTATCAATCAGTCATATCCACCTTGAATTTGCCTGTTAAAAGCGACAGTGTGGACTGTAAAAATAAGGATGATCTTATGAGTAAAGTCAAGGACTCATAATCCTTAATAGGATAGTAATTGGGATGTTTTTCTTTACATGATTGTTTCTGAGATATTATGGATAGCAGGCATAATCATATGAGCTGAAGTATGATTTCAGACCCAACACTGGCACCAACACTTCTTAAATAGAAGGTATTGAGTTCATCGCTGGCTAGTGGATTTTCCCTAGGGGCTCTACTTTCCTCCCACTGTCCAAGCACATGCAGATGAAGTGAAGTGGAAACTGAAGGTGCAACCTTCTGTCTGTCTCTTTGTGAAAGCCTTTTGACAATTTGTTAAACAGCCAACTTGTGCATGGCTGATGGGAGCAAACGCTTCAAGGTCATGGAGCTGCAATAGATGCATGTGTTTACTGATCTGTTTTCTGACGGCTTTGGTTTTCTCCAAATACCTATTCAGGGCATTTGCACTCCTGTTCTCATACCTAAAGCAAAGTCAAAACACAAGTGAAAAGCTATTAGTATACAAGTGGGAATGTGTGTGAATTTCATGTGTGAAAGGGGGAAACAAGGGAATTCAAAAGGAAAGAGACAAAGAGCTGGGATGACGTTAGACTGTCAGAGAAAATGCCATCACCTGAACTACGAAGGCTTCCATACATTTGTGCACCGGAAAAATCAATATAAAGTCAGAAACTTATCAAGTAAAATGTAAAAAAAGTGAAGCAGCATATCGTGCTTGTGCAGCAGATTTTCCTTCAAAGAGCAAACTGGATCTTCAAGGCCATTTACAGCTTCTGAAATGCTCAGATCTGATCATTCTTGATTTAAGATTCTGAGGGCTTTTATAAAAAAAACAGTAAAGGCACATATTCCTACACAAGAGCAATGTGAAAAATGATCTTGTGCATCACCACTGCATTTTAACCACCTCATAATCATCATCTCTATGTCAAATTGGATGAGTGAGTCAGCGGTATAGCAGCACAGCAGCTGCAGATTATGATAGATGCTGAGATGCCTAAGATCAAGAAAGACTGTAATTTATGGCACACAGAATCATGGAAGCCACTGAATAAGGCAATTGGAAAACTATGCTTGACTAAACAAAGACTTGCTGGATGACTGTAAACACAGAGGTGTCCCTTTTGAATATTTATGATACTGAATGATATGTGTAATGTGCATTTCTGTCACGTCTCCGTCACACACGTTAAATCCTTCTTGATTAAATCTTTCATCCGCTCAGTGCACAACCAATGCAGACATGTATCTGAAGAGGGAAATTTGACTAGAGCACATGAGAAAAAAAAAATCAACATCATCGTGAGCACAGCAGTAAAGTCGCAGCTGCTCATAGAGTGAAAAGGTAAGTTTTCAGTTTACAGTCATATCTCATTAGTGTTTTTTCAAAGCAGTAAATCCACAGCAAAGTTCTGTGAGTAATACAAGTTTCTTGCTTATTAAAAACCGCAGGCTTCTTTTTTCATAATGATCCCCCCTCATGAGCCATTCTGTAGAGGTCCATTTCAAAACAAGTAACATGGAGACAAAACACGTGCTAACAAATCCTTTCCCCACTATTCTGTCCATTTTGAAAAGAAACATAATCGCATTTTCATTTATTGAAAATAAACCAGTTAAGCACAAAACTCTGCAACTCCTTTGTGGGTGCGAACACCATTTTTCAAGTCTTCGGAACCTTTCATTTAACTTGAAATAGAACAAGCAGAAGCATAACAATGAATGCTTTCGTGTATGTTTTACAACCATACCAGTATAAGCAGCATTTATTGCTCTATTTGCTTACAAAAATTGAATGTATTCCGTGTCTTAGTATCAGAAAGTTTATCTTTGACTTATAAAAGACTTTTTTTGTTTTTTGTTTGATTGTGGTCCTGTACAAATAATATATTCTTTATGGGAAAACAGTTTTTATTTCTCTAAAACACACATCAAAATAAAATGACGGTCAACTGTTTTCTTGCTTCTCTGCTCATGTTTGTTTCAGCATTCAAAGCAAACAGCAGTGCGTGTGTGTGTGCCCAGTCCACGGATTTATTTATATGCGGTAGGATGTGTGTTTTTTCTGTAATACCAACAGGGGAAATCATTTACTAAAATGTTGCATTTTCCCATGTCACTGCAAAGGGCTATTCCTTTGTGCAATCAAATGAGATAGTGGTATGAATTTCCACTCTCTGAAATTGAAGTCATTGCGCAGTTCAACCATGACTGATTGTCTTTGCTCCTGACCTGAAGTATACAGAGATTTATCTCTATCATTCCTTTACTGTCTTTGAACGCGTAAAATGAGACATCATCTCTTGTTACTGCTGATAGGCCTTCATGATGAAGCAGGTCCAATACACAATTGTCAGGAGAGACGCGCACTTGATGGATGAAAAACAGTACCTGAACCCTTAGCCTCTTGTGTCACCGGATCCAGAGGCTCTGTCTCATCCTGGGGGCATTATATGGCAATGTTATGGACCCACTTGTCCCCTTGAAGAAAAGATGTGCTGCAAATCCTTACACACTTGTTGGAGGAACCTTTGCCCCATGATGAAAGAGTCATATCTGGATGAGATGAGATTGATATCTTCCTGGACGACAATCTCCCCTGACACAGGAAATTTGGTGGCCACTGAACGTTTTGATTAAAATCATATGAATCATAGGGTGTTCATATCAATCATAGGTATAATCACCAGCTTCCACGCATGAATATATACGGGTGGATTTTAATCCCAGAAAGGGAATTCTATGCAGCACTCTGCACAGCGGTATCTAAAATGTTTTTATTTAACTGAGTTTTAATGAATAAACAAGAATCAATATGTTTGTTTTAGTGGAAGAGAGACTAAAAAAAGTTAAAAATCAGAGGTAAACACAGAAGTACTGACTCAACTTTATTAGCATATGAATTGACCAGTTCGTTAAAAGTTGCTATGTGTAATTTCCCATGTGCCATCATCAAAGGTGGCGTTGAGTTACTGGTGACTCCAGCTGACCCCAGGAGTTAGTGTGAGGCATACACTGACCGCTTGGATAGGCATGTGCTGATTCTCTGGCATGCACTTCTTTCCACAGATGTTAACTCATATTACTTTGCATCAATGGATTAGTTACCTTTAAAGGCTTGTTACGTGACAGATTCTGCATAATTTTTCCTTTTCCTTTTGTAAAAATAGGTGGAATAACCTAAGATTACGAGTTGTTTCAAAATGCAGTTTTTCATGAAGCATCAACAAAGGAGAGATGTTTCCCATGTAGGTGTTCAGACAGAATCATTGAGGTAGCCTTTATATTGATTTTAAAGTCCATGTCCAAAAGAGAAAGGGGAGTTGGAATCTAAAAGACAAGAGGCGGGCAGATGAAGAAAATTGAAACTTTATCATAAACAAAAGGCATTGCCAAAGAAAGAAAAACTAAATCCAAACCTCAAAACCAAGAAGAAATCCCATGACTACCGGGCGGAGTTATGAGGAGTAACAAATACAACTTGGCAACTCGATGATTGAATTACAAGGCAACCAGAATACCTGGCCAGAAAAAGAGCAAAGACAACAAACAGAATGAGGCTTCTCAAAAAAAAAAAAAAACAAGAAGTTTAGTATAAATAAACCAAAGTTGAATCTAGAAAAAGACACACAAAGACAAACAACCACACACACTCAAACCTAATAGTAATTTGGAATGTCCAGTCAACCTAACATGAAGGTTTTTGGATGGTGGAGGAAGACGGAGAACCCATGCAGACACAGGGAGAACATGCAAACCACACCAGTTCCTGGTTGCCCCAGGGACTAGAACCCATAACCCGCTTGCTGTGAGGCGATGGTGCTAACCACCACACCACCGTGCTGACCCAGCCCTTTTCCTTTCCTTGTATTTCCATGTCAAATATCATTTTGAAACCCAATAAGAATTCTCTGAAAAGCATCCATAGAGTTAATGTAACAGTGGAGAGTCTGTTCTCTCTGCATATCAGATTGCGAAAATGAATCAAAGACGTTCACACAAAACTCGGCATCATGAGATGCTTGGGTTCATATGCTCTGTCTAATCAGAGGGAAAATGAAAAGCCAGATGATTGGATTAATTGGGCTGAATCACTTAAAGTGCCACATGTGCGTACTTTGCTTAGCTCAGGGCTGATGTAACAACTAAATCAGTCCTACTATACAGGAGACTAATGAGTTTAACTTAATTTACCTATCATACAGTTAACAACAACATGATACTTTTTATAAGTTTAGCTGAGGGCACACAACAATTTGGCAGCACTTGGTATATATTTGCTATCCACATCTACTTTTCCTTTTCATATTCTTTAATAGATATTGATTTGCTTCCTTCTTTCTTGAATTTGTATCTACATTTTGTCCCTTGGAGGAAGACTTATTTACAGCCTCACTGATGTTAAGAAACAAGCTCAAAGTGGGACTGTGTGGTTTTTGGTGGTCAAAACCATCACCTCACTGCAAGAGGAGACTTTTCTTATCAAGCTTGCGTGTTCTCCCTGTTTATGCAAGGGACACCAGGTTCCTGCCTCCATCCAAAAACATGTACGTTAGGTTAAATGGTGACTGTAAAATGATTGGATTAGCAAAGAAAAAAAAACTACTGTTGCAGGGCATCCAAATGAAAGTGAGGCAGAAACAGAAAGTAGCCTTGAGATAAAATTGAGAACCTACATGTAATAGGTTAAGACAAAGACCAGGCACTAACTATAAACCAAGGCTTTTATGAAACAAGAGCTGTAAGACAAACAGTTGAAGAAAAAGATCAAGTACTGCAAATCAGATTAGGAATAATGAAAATAAACAAGAAACAGGATGAAAGATGACTTGTTCACTGAAATGTAGAGGACTATTTGTACACCGAGTGTTATTTGCCCTTTCACACAAACACTCACGCATGGTTTCTAAAATAACAAACTGATAATTAGAAATCCAAAACCAAGGACTTCATCAAAACTATTTTTAAAAGTTCTCTCTTTTGTACAGAGCTTATCTGTTACAGTCAAAAGTTTTTTATTTCTATAGTCATTTGTTGATGAGGAATGAGACATGAAAGCCTCCTGTCACATTATCTACCCTAAAGTCAGCCATGTTCGGACACAAATATGACACAAAATAACGACCACAATTTGAGTACACAAGTACTCAAGAACTGCAGCTCAAACAATGTGATTATTCGACTGGATTCAGTAGAAGCATGACATTTGGATTCAGGGCATTAGGAGAGGTAGGAGGACTTGTTCTAAAAATATTCCATGGATGCTCCCTCTCCTATTTCCGTTTCCCCTCCATCTCCTTCAGCAGCTTTGAACCTCGGATTGGGTTAATGATCTTTATCCATTGCCTTTTCAATTGATTCACTAATCAGTGAGCTGAGGATGCTTCAAAGTCTCGATTGCCTTCTTCCCTTCCAGCATGTTAATTTACTTCAGGTCATTATGGACATACCGTGTAGAAGAATCAAACAAAACCAAGAGGGGAGCAGGGGTTCAGTGTGTGGACACGCATTAACAATCAAACTGAGAGTGTTCATTGCAAGAACATCTTCTCACACCTTTATCCTTCTGGGTGAAACAGTCTGGGAAAGTGCAGACCCCATGCATTGCTGGACTGACAGGGTAAAAAACAGGGTCAAACTTTGCTGAAAATTAATGGCTGAAAACTACATGACAAATAGTACACTGTAACTGAGGCATAATTTGTTTTTTCTATTGCATTTTTTGCTGATCAAAATTTCCTTTTTTACACAAAAAGGGGGAAAAATGAAATAGTCTTTCTAAACGGCATATATGGGTCTTTCCTATACTGCACTGATTAAAATACTTACGGTATTTCCTTGTCATTTTAGACAAAACTCAATTTGTCATCAAACAAGGTAGCTGTGACTTTTCTTCTCACTTGAATGAGCAGAAAGTGTGAAAATGGATCTGGAGAATTGTAAGAAAACGTCACGGTTCACCTAATTTCCTCACATCTCTGTGGACAGCCACCACGTGTCTTGGATGAACTGGGAGAACGTTGAAAATGAGCTTTGGAGATTTTCTGTGTATGAAAATCATTATCCAAGAGAATTTCTACCAGGAACATACAAAAAGACATAGTATGTTGAATATGGAGAACACGCCCTCCTCAGGCCTCTTTCCCTCTCTGCACTGATCATTTGATTTGCAATAATAGCATGCGCTTGTGTTTAACAGTAGATATTTTGAGTCCTTAAATTTTGAGTAAAATTGAATCGGACAGGTTAAGAATAGGAGGTTAGTTGAATTCATGTGGAAGTCAAGGCAGGTCAGAGACAAATTTCTAGCGATATTGTGTTTGTGGAACTAAAACTTGTATCATAGCGCCCTCCTGTGATGAACCCCTGAAGGTCAACTAGAAGCCCATAACCACAAAATAGAACCGTTTTTGTAGATTTTAACTAGATACCAAGGATTTAACTTTTTACACAGGGGGAAACTATTCAGATGATTTTTCATGTAGTTTTAAAGACATCGTCATCCATTGTGGCCTGAAAACACCTTCCACAAAAAACTCTTTTCAATCAGTCATTATTTATACCATCATAATGCACTGTGGTGAATTCTTCAGTTTTCCCAAGACCCGGAAAAGCTAACTTACATTTTCAAACACAAACCAACATAAAATCAACAATAAAAAAAGGAAATGAATCCCCAGTAGTTCACTAGATTAAATCATTTGTCAACTTGGCAACCAAATGAATGATAATGACTTTATGGAAAATAGCCCTGTGAGCTTAATTTGATCATTTTTGCAAAACTTTTAGTTTTGAGTTTATATCTTACATATTTTGTATATCAGAATGCAATAAAACAGTTTGTATATTACCCTTTACACAAAGTGCTGAGCTTGCAAATATTAATTCAATTGTTCAAACCAAAACAGTAATAACTATTTTTCCAAAGCATAATAAAATGTAACTGAACTCCAAAATTAAAAGAAAATCAAGCATCAGTTTACTTCCAAAAGGGAAAGTATGTCTCACATTGGTATTGATTTAATATTTGGTTACCCTCTATCTTTTCACTGAACATATAGAAAAGGTATAGAAAATTTAAAATCTGATGTTAGAGCAAAGCTTTTATGAGTGTAGCGTTGTCTCATCTAAAGTTCTGTGACTGAGCTCAACTTTCCATGCTGTGTAGGGACAGTGTTTTTCCAGTCTTAATATCTACCTATTTCATCAACCCCAAAAAAACAATTGGTAAAGCATGTCATAATAAAATAAGTATATTTCCCTCAGAGTCAAACACAGAAAAAACAGAAAAGCGTGATTAAATGAAAAAATTTTACAGCATTAAAATACAAAATTCTTCTCATCATCTTAATTTTATACATACATAATCTTTCAAAATCAATAAAACGTCACAGTTCTTCCATTGTATGTCCATGTTGTGCTGTCTGAGCAAAAGCTCTTGCTCTGATTGTGCTCTAATGATTCAGTTCTGTTCTCAGTTCATCCGTGCTCACGCCCCTTCAGGTGTCACTCCAAAGGAAAGTGTTGTTATTCAAAACTTCGGCCAGCTTTTGGTTGAAGGGCTGGTAAAATTTGTTAAGAAGGTCTTTGGTGGCTGGAAGCATTGGGCCAAGTTTTTTGTCTTTAGTCCGCCTGGCGTTAAACATGGGGTGTTTGACCAGCGCTGCCTCCAGCTCCTCTGACAGAGGACCTGAAATGCAAGTAGGAGCAGGTGAAATAAAAATTCACTACTCAGACAAACAGGAACAGGTGTTTTCCCGAAAGCACGTAAAAACGTGATTCATCATCATTTTGGACTTATGTTACTGGACACATACCTACACGCAAAAAATCAAAAACTCTTTTCATTGTCACTTTAATGTTGTTTGAGTAGTCTTCCAGTTGTAGAACTAGAATCTGTTCCTTGTGGAAAACGGTTAGCCAGTCCAGGATGTAGACAAAGTAAACACCCAGGTTTAGTCTTACCTGTGGAAAAAAGAGTTCAACATGGTTAATTTTTTATGGTTCTGTCAAAAACACATTAGTACTCTTATCAATCTCAAACTTAACCTCCACAAGCCAGCTGATTTATGGATTTTGAATGTACTGATATAATGACAATATTGTGTTTTAAAAAAAGAAATTTAAGACAGAGTATCAAAGAGCCTATCCCGGCTGACACTGGGTGAGAGGCACAGTACTCTCTGGACAGGTCGCCAGTCCACTGCAGTAACCAGATGTCAGTAACTAAAATGAAGTGTCAGCATCCCTCTGTGTCCTCCAGAGGGCACCACGCTGCAACGCCAAAACGTATCACTGGAAGTAGTCAAGCTGATATTCAGAAGCCTCAAGTTAGGCTTTTGGTGGTTGCCATTTTTGGCTTATTGGTCTGAGCGTCAGCCACTGTTAAAGATAGGTGCTACTTTCATACATTCATTTTTAGACGGTTGAAAATTTAAGCAAAGCACTGCACCAACCGGCATACTCTTGACGGTGCTGGTTTTGTAGATGCAGGAGCGGAGCGACCTCTCAGAGAGGCAGGTCTGAAACACTTTAACTGACACTGTCACCTTGGCGTGGAAGTCCTCTGCTGACTTGTCAGCTGTGGTAAAGTACAAGTAGTCAGAGTAAAGCCTGGAAGCAGAGGAAGGCATTGTTTTTATCCAAAAGTAAAAGCGAGATTTGACATTTTTACTTCATGTACGGCAGGAATATATAAATCAAATACTGTATGCTCTGCATAAAAAATAGGCCACTTGTCCAGAGTCGTGTGGAAGTAAACAATACTGTTTAACTCACAGCTGTGTCTACATAGGCCAAAACAGATATGGAGTCCCAGGTACCTTTCGACTGGATTCCTGAGCATGATGATGATTCTGGCATCCGGTTGAACTGTGTGGATGAAGTCCTGAACCAGGAAAGGAGGCTCATGATCCTCACTGTCTCTGTGGAGATGGCTCCAACCTTGGTTGTCCCACATAGTGGATACACTGGCTTCACCTGAAAGGAAAGACAATGGTAGTATCAAACAAACAAAAACAAAAACATTTAAAAAGTCCCTCTGCTGATCTAAATGGGAAGTTTTCCATTCATATGCTGATGATTTCCAGCTATTCTTAAACCAATAAAGAGGTTAAACTACAAGCCTCTCTTTTTTCTTTTATTTAGCCACATATATATAATTTGTGTGGCATTTCCTTTACCTCAGTGTAACACTGAAATTACTTGGAGATATGTTTTGCTTTGACTACAGTGTATTTAATAAAGATTTCATTTGGCATAATTCATTCATAGCAGAAATCCAGAGACGTTTCCTCTGCTCTTGCAGTTTAATCTTAATACCACTTTCATGGCAGTTAACTTATAATGTGTAGGTTGTATTTTATTTGTCACTTTCTTTTCCAATTTTCGTTCACTTACACACTTCCCAAAGTTTTCACCTGTTGTGATCTGCTGTGCTCGGTGGTCTTCAGAAGAATTTCTTCTGAGTCCTTCTAAGATGTTGTTGGCTGCTAAGTCGAACAGATCGAGGTAATGTTCCACAGGATAATTTTCCTGAGAGCCCTCTTTAAAACGGATGTAACCTGCAATTCATAGTACATTAAAGTGAAACTCGTTATAAGGACATCTATGGAATGCTCTCACATACAAGTCTCTCCCAAATCAAACAGTCTTCACTAAAACTGGTTTTCACAGATCAAATGGCGTGTAACTGGTAACTGGTCTTTGGTCATCAATATGAATATAGAGAAAAACAGACCTCCCACTGTGGTTGCATACACAAAATATAGTCTTGTGAAATGGATTCCTCACCACTTTAAATTTGAAGGTGTTAAGTAGTAGAATTGAGTACATCTAACATCTAAGCAGATTTGTTTAGCAGTAAGGCAGTGTCAGCACAAAAAGCTCAAGGAAAACTGTAGGCGGGGAATCATGCCCCCATGTGGTCAACCACAACATGAGGCCACCTGTCAGACAGCTAAAGCTTAGAAGATGTAATACAAGAAAAATAGGATAGAAAAACAGAAAGTCTGAAAAAGACAAGAATCAAAGACTCCCAGACGGGAGCATGATTGAATTGTATTGGTTGAATCTAAAGACATCTGTGCATTGACCAGTGCTGCAAACCTCAATAAACTCGGGCAACATTGTAAAATATGCAATGCCATGCAGAAAACACTTCTGCTCAGAATTCAGGGTTAACATTAATACTTATAACACATCAGGTGTGTTTATGAGACCCAAACTGCCAAATGTAACAGTTAGAGCCAGTCCTCTCTGGCATAAAGTTCAAAGACCTTCCAACACATTATTGTTATCATGGACAGTTTTTAGCCATGACCAGGGACTTCCTGTGGTTTATGCTGGTTGCCTAGCAACATCACAGCAACTTCAAGGTTTCTGGAAGGTACTTTCCACACTGAATAAACTGTCCAGAACACAACTTCCAATCAGATCGTCATTTACTCTTTGCAAAAAACAAAACAGTCTATTTCACATTGCCCCAAAATACTGTTTGAAATGTTTGACATGATGTTTGATTCTTGGAATATTCCGCAATGGTAAAGTCTTTGGATTTTTCTTTAAAAGAAACATTATTATTGTATTAGGCCTTACCAAACCGTTTCCTGGTCCACCAGTGTGGCTCCTTTATGGTGTTGAATTTGACATCTGGGTGTATCAGCAGTCTGCGAAACAGGTCTGTTGTGCCACACTTTGGCTGGCCGATGACGTAAAAGTAGGGTAGGCAACGCAGACGGTAGCTCTTTCCATCTCTTTGAGTAAGGTGCTGACGGAAGTTGGCTCGCAGTTGGTGACACGCTCTGTTGAAGCCCCTCGAGAACATGGCAAAGCGGTTGGTCCTGTACAGGTCAGTGATGAACTGCTCGGAGACTTCAGCCGAGAGCTCTTCATACCAGCACGGGCTCTTGACGCCAGGCAAAAACTGTCGAGGGAATACCGAAAACAGCTGCAGAGAAAAGAAAAATGAAAAGGATTACATTTGTATTATTATTGTTTTTTTAAAGCCAGCAGGATGTGATGCTGTTAAAACTGCATCAAAGATTTTTGCAATCTAGCTACTCCTCCATTTGTTTAATTTCTTTCACGTTATACATGTCTGACATGCACCACTAATTGGTTTTCAACTTGATGACTCAACGGTTTTGCAACATATGCCTCTGTCATTAATATCCCAATTCCCGCATGTGCTGAGGTTTTTCTCATAAACAATGTAAAATTATATAGAATTGTATGGAAAACAATGATGTGAGCTTAAATTAAACACTGTTAACCTGTCAGAAAAGCAGCCGGTAAGCTTTTGGCATCACTTAATGACTGTTGTTTGAAACACTGGTCATTTTAAGCTTTGTCAAACAGGTGTTTACTGCTGTCTCACTCTTACGGTGCTTAATTTAGAGTCAAATTCTGGCATTTTTTTTAGGTAACAACAGATAAAAAGAAATCTGTCATCATTTGTGTTTATTTTATCTTTAGATTCACAGTTTTATGCGCAAACACTGCATTCTACATCATTAATATATTATTTTTCTTAGTTTGTTTAGCCAATGTCCAGCCAATATTAGTTTGATGATTTTTCCTCAGACTTACATTAGAATCTGTGCCGATGACGTCTTTTTCCTCAGGCACCTTTCTGGGTGTGTACGCCTGAATGGAACTGGTAATCCTCTCCCGTAGATTAATATCTATGAAACTATTTTCAAAAGAAACTTCAGTTGGGTTTCTGCTCCCCTGGATGACCACTGGTTCAAGCTCAAAGGGCATGGCAGTGAATAAAGGGACTTTCTTGTCCCACATCATTATATATGAAGCCATTACAAGGAACGTCACTGTTGAACCTAAGAGGAAGCTAATCACTTTGACTTTTGAAATATGGTTCAGGTTGGTCAAGAACAACGTGGGCATGCATTTGATGCCCAGATTTTTGGGAACATTTGTGTGTCTGAAGTAAAAAAATGTTTTGACTGACTTTCTGTTATAGTTTTCTGTCAAAGGTGGGCTGGGATGGTCCAGACAATTGTCCATTTGAGTGTTGCTTTTGTTGTTGTAGTCTGAGAGTGACATCATTAAACAGGAGCAGAGCCAGCGTGAGGAGAGAGAAGCCAGGAAAGTTTTCTTTACGGAAGGTCAAGTTTCTCTTCAAAAGGTTGCGTCAGTAGGCAGGTCATCGTTGCTTTTCATCTCATTATTGCTCCACACTCCTTAAGAGGACCT
This sequence comes from Menidia beryllina, assembly GCA_013363375.1. Taxonomy (NCBI): domain Eukaryota; kingdom Metazoa; phylum Chordata; class Actinopteri; order Atheriniformes; family Atherinopsidae; genus Menidia; species Menidia beryllina. Next base: position 12,024,687 of record JABUIW010000010.1, on the reverse strand, counting down.
CCTGTAAAACAGAAACAGGTGTTAAAAACCAACACAGGGATTTTTACCTAAAGAGTTGCTGTGACCTTTCCTTTGAGGTATTTTACTCGCCTTCCCTAATGCCAAAAGAGGTGTGGTGAATATTTTTAATCCTTGGGTATTTGCGGGAGCTTTATTTCCGCTGTATTTCAAACCATGCTTTTCTAAAATAGGAGCCCCCTCTAAAATGGTTAGCTGTGAGAGTGTGTGTGGTCTACTGAGTGATGATCCTTTGCTATATGGTGAGGGCTATAGAGCATATGCAAAGACTGGCTTTACTGAGAGACTTCCAAGGTTGGAATAATAGTTTCCCTGTAATTCAAAACTAAAAACACACCCTTATTTTCTGGGAGCTAAAGTCTATCCGACTGCTTTATTTTGTTAACCAGGAAACTAAGTTTCCACGATCAAGACCTGTCACGGCAGGAGTCAAATTAGGTATTGATACAGGTGGACAATCATGCAGGCGGAGCAGGAATTATGTTGCCATTTCTCACCACACAAATAAAAATAGAGGACACATTATCATTTCAGTGCGGCACACTAAGAAATCTTTACCTCTGAGTTGCACAGTGCTTCTTAAAAAGACCTTTCCTCGTCTTTTTTCAGACTGCTGGACAAGAACTAGAAGCCATGAGGTAGTTTATTTTTTCAAACTACACAACAGCACATTTTCAAATGTACAAATGTACAACTGCTAAGCCTTTTCCTTTGCTTAGCTTCACCCTCCTCTCCCTGAGTGTAAAACTGAACCTGTAAAAACTGAAGAGCTGCTTTGAATAGTGCAGCTGCAATGAATTGTGGGAGAAAATAATGTATTTTCTTTCATAAAGGATACTCCAGAGATTCCTAAGCTAAAGAAGATAATTAAGGAAGCTTTGAGGGTCTTTAGTACAGCTCTCATAATGGCTTCTACTCAATATTCTTCCAGGTCTTTCACTCATCTAGGAAAAAGGAATTGACTAAGGCGAACACTCAGCTGGTATGAAGAATATTTCTGTTTTTTAAGAACCAATAATTTGTGGTTGATTTTTAATTGAAACTTTATGGAAGAGCAATGTTAAATCCTTAAGCACTTTTCCAAGACAGAATCTTACATTTGATAAACACACAATGTCTTACTACAACGTCTGTAGATGAGAATGTGTTTTTCAGGACAGGTGCATGGGCCTGAATCAAACCCGTGACACCTGCATTGGATCATAAGGCCTCTGCGCATGGGACGCCTACTCCACAAAGTCAGCGAAGGGCAGCCCTACTTATCCATTTTAATGAGGAGCACTGCCTCAGACTGTGGGTTGATGGAGTAAGGTCGTCATTCAATTGAGATTTGAGGGAAAAGGTAAACATTTGGTTTCAGAAGTCAAACAAAAAGCTCTTGCACTCCTGCAGATTTGGATAAATCTGATCCCTTGCAGATCTATCTGGTATGCAATTTAGGTAACTGTGGTCCTCTTTTATCTCTGTACCTTTTCATGTACTGTTATTGTTCAAGTTTAATATTTTGCTGGAATAAAATTTCCTTGTGTAGGAGAAGAGTTATGTGGCTGAGCATACAGAAGACTTTAGGAGTCAATAATCTTTTAATTATTTATTGGTTCATATGATGTGAATGCCTTGTTTTGAGTTCCAGGTATCATAGATCAACTTGATCCAAAAGACAGGCATTACCTTTAACACTGTTAAAATCCAAATTATCCACTGAACAAATTCATAATTTTATTTAGGCCGACTTTCTGTTATCAGGTTGTTTTTTTTCAGAATTCCTTAAATGAATCAGTAATATAATTTCAAAGCCCCCTTGCATTGGGCCATGATATTAAAACATTGAGACCAATAAATACATAAGCCATTGTTTTGTAAAGATGAGCATCTGTTTTCTGACTTTAAGCATCTGTTTAAAACCAAACTTTAAATAAGTGTGTAGAAAAGGGAGGGAACACAGTAAAAAGCAGTGAGATTAAACATTGATGGGCTGTTTACAACGTTATGAGATGGATCTCCATTCTGTAGTGTCTGGTGTGTGCGTGACTCGCCTAACGCTATCCTCCTCCCGACAAGCGTGTAAACCGAAAGGAAATGACAGCCTGTTGTTGTATAGAAGGACACTGCAGGTGAATGACCCATCATACAGCACCTTAGTGAAAATATAAGGTATTCATCATCAAATAAGTTCAATCTCCACATAGATGAAGGGAAATGAAAGTAGGAGTTGGATGAAACGGTGCTCTTCAAGGCTGTGTAGTGAGATGTTATATTCTGCTGAACAAAGTAGTTCATTAAAGGCTTTGAAGGAAAGAAAAAAGGCATTCCTTTTAGATTACCTGCCCTTTGTGAACTAAAAAATAACAGAATCTTCAATTAATACAATTCAGATCTCTTCTCCAGCTATTTTTTTTTTCATTTTTTAAGGTCAAATTTAAATACCTGCATGTAAACTAATCAACCGAGTATCACAATTATCTTGTTTGTTCAAACCCTTCGGTGCATTTCACAATGAGGTCCAGAGTTCATCCCCGCAGATTTCTTCCACATTCATAAGAATCCTTCTATGTGATGCCTATATACAGCCATGTTTATGTCCAACAATGTGATCCTGTGGAATTAAGATGCTCTGAGTATGAAGAATGCCTAAAGAGGAAACAGTATGCACCACGCACACATTCTAACGTCTTCTCAAACATGTTTTAACCTTTCTCTTCGTGTTTACAACTGTGTAAGCACATCCTGAATCGTAACGGTACACTCTGTGACTGTGACTTGGCAAAATCCCAACAGTGGAAAATGGGAGGCATCAGAACAACCTGCCTCAGAAGGAAATAAAATAGACTCCCAGTTGATGGGGAATACAAATGGACACTAAAGTGAGGAAAAAATAAAACCTCTACATAGACAAAAAATAAACAAATAACTAAAGTAATTCAGTGGATGAAAACAACCACCTGGAAGGTATTCTATCAGACTTCTTTCTGTCCTTTTCACAGACAGATTGTGAAAGAAATCTTCACGGGATGTCAAAAAGAACTCTGAGAATACAAACTGCATACAACACAGGCTTGATTCACATCAGTGTGCTGGTGTGTTCTTCCCTGTGCTTTTTTTCTTCCCACTAACAGAAGTGGGGGTTTTCTGTCAGGGAAGAGTGGCTATTGAACAAGCACGCAATAGAAGCAAAATCGCAGTCTAAACTAAAGAAACACATGAATAACAAAAACCCGCTATAATAAGCCTTGTTTAACCCCTGTCCACATGGACATCTGGAGTCCAGATATGCTCTTCAGCATGTGATGACACATGTCGGGCTATATGTGTTGGTGAATACATCTTTCTAATAGATACAAATGGCACGCTTCAGCAGAACGGGATGGGGCTTGGGGTCATTTTGGTGGCCGGCAACTTTGTGTGGTCGGTGAACTCCAGCAGAGGGAGAGACGGGGAGGATGAGCCAGATGAGGTTCGGGTCCTCATTCCTGCCTTTTAGTGTGGGAGGAGTCTGAGAGAGCTCCAGGATGACATTCTCTGAACCCAAATGCGGGGGCTGGGTAGTCCCCATCTTGAGGTTACTTCTAGGCTATATCTCATCCCCTTGTTTTTGTTTCTTTTTGTCCATGTCCAAAATATAGAGAAGATTATCTACAAACCGCCTTACTCCCGAAATGTGTTTTTGGCCATGAATGAGCAGCAAGTTGAGCAGGCCCATCTTTACAGAAGTGCTATTTCATGTCCTTGAAGCTCATAAAGTAGGGATCCAATCACTGATGTTTCCTTTGATAAGCACAAGTCAACATAAGTGAAACAAGGCTAGAAGTTTTTGAAGCATGTTCGCAAACACATAAATCTGCTCTTGAAAACATGTGTACAGTGCACAGTCCAAATGGTTGTGGCTCAGAGTTTTACATTTTTACAACTTTGCACCTTAAAGCAAGATCCATCCATCCATCCATCCATTATCAATACCGCTTATTCCCTGTTGGGGTCGCGGGGGGAACTGGAGCCTATCCCAGTGGTCAACGGGCGAGAGGCAGGGTACACCCTGGACAGTCCGCCAGTCCATCGCAGGGCCACACACAGGACAAACAAGGACAAACAACCACTCACACTCACATTCACTCCTAAGGGCAATTTCCCCAATCTCCAATCGACCTAACAGGCAGGTTTTTGGACTGTGGGAGGAAGCCGGAGAACCCGGAGAAAACCCACGCAGACACAGGGAGAACATGCAAACTCCACCCAGAAGGGCTCTGGTTCCCCCGGGATTCGAACCCAGAACCCTCTTGCTGGGAGGCGACAGTGCTAACCACCACACCACTGTGCCGCCCTTAAAGCAAGATGTTGAATTAATTATTTGCTGGCTGGTCTTACTGTACTACTGACAGGATGTATATGTGTTACAAGTGGTATGAAAGATAACCCAAAACACAGACAAGTGCAAGAGGAAAGTGTTGAGCAAAAGCTGCTATCAAATAACTCATGAACAGAGTAAAATTTACATAACAGGCTAGAACCAAATAGTTGAGGAAACAAGAAAACTGGGTTGCCTTGTTTGCTCTCCAAGAGCTCAAGACTTGTAGCAGCAGGCAAGTGGTTATTAACTCATGTGACCTAAAAGGTGAACATCCTAAACATTTAATAGACTAATGTTACGCCCACTGACTGATTGTAGCTCTCTTATTAAAGAGATTTTTAAAAAATAAGTTTATTTCCTAGACTGCATGAAAAAATGTAAATCCTGATTATTAAGCTGTAATATTTATGTGCAGCGAACTTAATTAATGATTATAATTCTGTTTCAGTATGATCCCAAACTACAATTTTCTCTCCTATGGAGTAGACCAGGAATAAAAGACTACATTGAGCTAAAAAAAATAAATTTTTCTGTTTATGCACTTTCAAGAACAATATTCAAACACGACTTTAAAATACTAAAGCTGATCAAAGTGATCAAACTCTCCTTAAAAATCACCCTCATATTTAATGTACATGAGGGATAATTGTCTGTATTAGTGACTGAGTGAGACAGACTTCCAATAAGGGCGTTTCAGATGAAAGGAGAATCCCCATTCTTTTAGATGTTGAAGATTCTGGACAAATGTAAGAGTTTAGGTCTTAATTCTGTTTGAATGATAGGTTTTGCTGTTTCATTGGGAGTGTAAAAAGTACCAGTGTCAACAACATTTTTCAATTAGTGTTGAATTAAACTGATTAGACAGCTTGCCTGTTATTGTCTTTATATTAGATTTGCTTTGCTCGTCAAAGTATTGTCAAAGCAGTCTTTTTCCTATGGGCAGAGACTCCGGACCAACCTCAGCTGCTGTTGTCAGTGTCAATAGCACGCACCATAAACAACGCTAAGCTATTGAAATCAAAATAAAACGCTTTTGCTCATGTCCTATGTCTATGGAATGCTGGGGAAAAAAGTGTCATAATGACGCAGTACATTTGCCTACATTCTAAACACTGCTGCTGGCAAGCAAACATCCAAAGAGCAGAAAACATATGCAGACTTGTATTTCTTGTCTGTGGGATGCACTTGATAACACAGTTCCAGTAAGGACACATCAAGTGACTAATAGGACATAAGGTGCCAACATTGAAATATCAGATTCCACAGAACTCCTTGTGAAATTGGATGTTGTTGTGTGTGTATGTGAAAAACTGCCAGGGGTTTTCCATTGATTTGGTAGCCTGTATACATATAGCCATGTGCATTGACGTTCACAAATAAATTCAGTTTAGTGTAACATACACAAATATTGCTATCTTCAACATCCAAATTAACCAAAAAATGTACATTTTAAAGGAGGAATGGCAGAGGAGAAATGAAAATCTTTCAAACTTTGATGCAGCTCTGGAGTTTTTGGAAGTGATGTTTAGAGTACACTTAATACACATTTAAACAAATAGCAAGTCCCGGCAAATAATGTCAAGTCCTGGCAAATAATGTCATCCATCCGGAAAACTATTTACCAGCATGAGCACAACAGCAGCTGAATGACAGGTGAATCATCATTTCAAAAGCTGTTTTCATGTAGGAGGAATACAGAGCCAGGAATGGTGTCAACATGGGTGAAAAATGACCAACTCTTAAAATAAAAGTTCTGAGATGCTGCCAAAACATTTCAGTATCACGCAGCCCTCCCACGATCTTACATTTAATACTCTATCTCCAGATCCTACTCTTAATTCGTAGTGGACTCCAACAGTACAACATTCTTATGTTGTACAGCTCATACCCCCCTCATACTTCCAGCATTACTTAAGCCTGTAAAAGACCGTGCCCTTTCCATTTGAATCATGGCTTTATAATCACAGCAGTTCTACAGTTCTAGACATTTGGTCCACTAATTCAACGGGGCAATCTAAAACCTCCCTGCCCACTGGCCCACACAGGCGGCAGCAGCCGTATAAAAGTTTAGTTTGGGTGTGTGCACATATGGAGTGTGAACAGGTGCTGCAACTTATGACTCAATGTCTACCCCCTATGTCTCGTCACACTGAACTCGGACTCTTCCAAATTTCAATTTCAACAGATAAAAAGACATTGAGGATTTGGTGGGTGCACTGATAGCTGTCTTGAGCCTGCAGTTAGTTTTTTGATAATGCACTTGTGTAATGTTGTCTGCCACTCCAAAAGAACTGTCATTCATTAGAAAAACATTCTGCTGTCAAATCAATTCTCACAAGGGCATCCATCATTTAAGGTTCAGTAGTTTAAAATGGTTCAAAATAATTTTTATAGAATTTGTTTAATTGTTAGTATTTGGATTTGGATTATTTTTTTGCCTGAAAATTATCTACAAACACAAATTAACTGACAAAAATAATTTTGCATCACTCTTTGTCAAAGCAAAAAGAGAGAGGGAAAGGAATTTTGTTACTCACTCTGGAGTTGGGTCTGTTTCTTGCGCGCTTTTTGCAGCGCCTCAGCAACACGAACCAGTTGAGGGAGTCGGCCCAATCCGGCAGGTGTCTGCAGACCCGGTGGTTTCATCTGCAGCGCTATGCTGACAAACGTCGGCTCCGTTTGTCGTGGAAAGGTCCTCATCGGGCTGTGAGCTCTCCTCTCTTCCACAGACAGGGAGGGTGAGAGAGAGGGAGGGAGGGAAAAGGGGAGGTGCGCACGTTGAGCACCACAGGGAGTCACAACCAGCAAAAACAACCCTCGCTTATTGCCTCCAAAGGCTGGGTTTGACTCTATTTCTGGTGCTGTTGTGATTAATATAATCACTATAACAGCAATTTATCAGATGCAGAATAGCAGCTTTCTGTATTTTGAGAATGGAAATGAGAGAGAACCGACCATCCCTCTTTAAAAAATGACACTTTTGCATAATTATGAAGCCAGGACATGCATGGATATTGGACAGTAGCTCAATTTAGGGACCTCAGAACAAGTGTAATGTGCTCAGCTCTTCTGGTTCTTGTTAAGACTCTGGCAGCAGCATTCTGGATGAGCTGAAGCTGTCTAATAGCCTCTTTAGGAAGATCAGATAAAAGAGCATTAGCATTAGTAGTAAGGTTGGCTGGAGATGTTGCCATGAATGAGTTTCTCTAAATGGGCTCCGAACTAGGATATCTGACTCTGAAGATTCATTTGAGGTGATAAAAAGTTGTCTTAGTTACGGCTTTAATGTGGCGGCTTATGTTCAAGTCTGGACAGCTCCTTATGGTATCGTCATCACCCATAATCAAAATGTATGGCCACTTCAGTCATTTCAGTTCCACTTTTGGTCTTCCATTGAGAATTTACTTTTCCTACTCTGTTTTGTGAGGATCAGGAGGGTTCCAGGTTAACGGGCATTTGGGTTAAGACAATACTTTCACCTTTTCAGGCATAAAAAAATAATTAATTCGATATGTTTGGGATTCAAAATGATGAAGAAGCGCATCAACAGAATCAGGTCTTGAGCTCACGTGACTTCCATAAAAAGGCGAGCACCTTGTTCATTTAGGAACTTTTTCCTCACAGAAACAAGCTCCATCTGGCCTGGATCAAGTGGCCAGAAAGACCAATATTTTTTACAATAGTGTTAGAAAAATCAACTTCCTTGCTGATTACTAAATCCAGCATGTGCCCTTGTTGATGTGTGGCCACCTGGCACATGCCGTAGCACGTCAAAAAATGTTCTCTTTACAGAATCCATTCACCTCAGCATTTAACTCATACCGGGAAATTTTTGTCTCAACAACTAAAATCTTATGAACTCTGCCCCAGACAGAGTTTTGTTTCAGGCACTCCTCATATACATAGCTTGACACCATGCTGGATGTGATTCATATAATCATTTCATCTGTTTAGGAGACATTTTGAAACACAGATTTATTGGCAATTTTTTAGCTCGCAAGCAGACTATTCTTATAGTTTACTGGCAAATACTGATAAATATTGTGCAGTGGGCTTTAGTTTGGTCTTGTTGGTACTGGAACTACTGTCATGCATGACAAATTACTTCCTCAGATCCCGTAACAAAGATCTTAGTAACCATGACTTATCCTTTAGGGCCATGAATCACGGGGCATATTGTTCCAAATGAAAGCTCTGTGAAAAAGAAACTAAACTTCAGGTTGGTACAGGTATGAGACAACCATGTTGATTTATCTCTTTTTTTGTCTTTTCTTTAATTTCTGAAATCAAACATTTGGTTCAAAATGTGTATTGTTTTTTACTGCGGACACTTATATTCACAAAAGAAGATTATCTAGTCCATATCATCTTTTTTTTAGCATATTTTGGTTCAGTAATACTTCCTGCTGTAGATGGCATTTCTCTGAAATCACATCATTTTTAGGCACAAAATTAACAGGCGCCATGCAAAGCCGCTGCAAGCCTTACCAAATTTGTTATGAGCGTAGATGTTTCAAACTGTGGAAAATACTTCCATGATAGAAGAAAAACCTTTGAGTGCACATCGTGTAAAGCCAAGGCCTCTGAAGTCATTTGCTCTCTTCATCTGCTGTACAGGAAGGAAATGAATTATCTTGTCACCATTGACTCCCTCATCGTTTGACATCTGTTTCTCACAGGGAGAAAAATGAGAGAGGTGAAACAAAATGCTGGGGCCTGCCATGTTGCGCATCCTGTGAGGCCATGCTGGATGCAGCTTCAGTGAGTCAAAACGGCTCATTTCTGAAATGTGAAAGAGCGTACTAAGTGATGCTGATAAAGGCAGATAAAGTCACATTTGACTGAACTGCCTCCCCTTCAGATCATATCCATATGCATGAGCGCTTGAGTTCAATGGTTGTTCATTTCTGTTAAATTGATGGGGATTGTTCACATCATATGAAGGAGCGCAAGCTGTGCCCATGAGTGGTATTTAGCTGGAAGATTTCAGGAGTCAGCGAGTCAGATCAGACTGAATGAATCTGTGATGTAATCAGTCTTGACAAATTAATATCATCTTGAGTGCTTGCTGTCAAACTATGGTAAATTGGTCCACAGATTAATTTATCTTGATTGTGGTAGCACTGTTTTGGTCAATAAAGTTTGCAGTACTTTGGAAAACATATAAATGAACGTGGGCAAACAATTGGTTTGAATTGAAATGGAATTGTCCATTACAACTGTTCTCTGTGCTTTTTGGCACAGGTGCGGTACTTCCCTGTTCATCATCTTGGCTCTTCGCCCCTTCTGATGAACTCTGTTGTGCTTAGCCTGTCCTGTCTTGAGCTAACCTTCTATCAGTCAACATGTCGTATCATCTGTGGGCTGCATGCCATTAGGCCTTTGGAGAACTGCATGTCTGATCCTCATTTTGAGAAAAAAAAGACCTCACTAGGTAAGGTTTGTGCTGACACAGACAGATACCAGCATGTCAAGTCAAGTCACACCATCTTTATTTGTTCAGCACCTATTACAGCAAAACGTAAAAGTGATCGACAGTTGATCTTGAAACCTGAAAGTTGACAACCTTCCTGCTTGCAGCTCCAACACTTTGGCAGACAACAGACACATGTACAACATGCACCTTGTTGTTTCTGCAAACTATCAATTTCTGTTGTTATTGCACTGTGTACAGTCCTGTCATAGAGGTGCATCTGATGATGTCCCCGCTAATCCTCTTATCTATTCCGGCACTGACTTATCTGCTCTACAAGTGACACAGACCTGAAAGCTTTCTCTGTCATCTCTGCAAAGCTGACACTTTCTTAAAAGGACTTTGGAAGTACTCCAACAAGGTATGGAGGAGTGTTTCATATTGTTTTTGGAGCTCCCTGAAGGGAAGAAAAGCTCATTAATCTGGCTTTTTCATCTCTGCAGACGGCTTTCATCCAGTATTCTGTTTATGCAGCAAACATATAGGCCTAAGTTCCCTTTGAGTTTTTATTATCCAGCAAAGACTCACTCAGATTTTACCAACAAATCAAAGAGTCTGGTTGAGAAATGGTATTTTATGTAATCCATTTTAGCAGATGTGTACTTTCCAAATCCACTATTAGAATCCAATTTGTTCACTCATTAACAATAACAATAGAATGTCCTCTCTTGATCATGTTTGAGTTGTATGTATGTAAGTAAGATTGTGTTTCTATGTGAGAGAGAAAAAAAGCTCTCTCCCAGCACTGAGGTCTTTGACCTAACACAGAGTGTAATTAACAACTCTCTGTCCTCCTCTGTGTTATTAGTACTGCTGACCTTTGAATGAATCCAATGAGCAAAATAACACACTTGGCGCGGCTTCCAAGGAAGCAAAAAGAGAAAAAGTAGTAGTCAGTAAGAGAAAGTTTAGCAATTACTAAAAGTTGTTGCTTAATTCTAACCAAAGAATATCTCAGATTGGTCTAAAACTTCAATTTTTAGTCTAAGTTCAAATCAAACAAACTTACCGCAATTATTATTTGGTTGAAAAGAACTTGAAGTTCAAGATGAGCCACAGATCTAGTATCCCGAAACATCAAACTTTCTCAGTCAAGCTGCTTCTTTGGAAAATCTGATTTAATTTGCGGCTAAGCGTCCATGCCAGTAGTCCGCAATCAGTAGTGTGTCTATGGTGGCCTGTACACACAGATTAGAGAGCAGAAAGTCAAAAGATTTGTGAGGACAGGGAAAAGATGGACTGGATGAGCTTAGAAAACATGGCCTGTCAGAGATTAATTGAGGGCTCAATCAAATGCTGGGCTTGCATTTTCCATACTGTCTTGAGAAATCCAAATTGGGAAGTCGTCCAAGTATTTCCCAATGAAGTTGGATTACTGTAGTACTCAAGTCTAATTCTAATTCATATATGCTCTTTGCTCTACTGGGCCTGATTACTACTACCTTTTTTTTTGCTTTTCATTTCTGTCAAAGGAAAAGTTTAGATTTGCACGAAAATAGCTGTTTCAAGATCACGTTGTTCATCCTATGAGATTAGAATACCGATGAGGGCAAAGCCACAGGCAAAACATGACATTTCTCAGTCACTCCACTCCCTCAAGAAAAAAACTGTCAAAATAGAATTTGTCGCATTGAATGGACACAGAAAAATACTTTATGGTTTAATTTAAATAGTTGTATTTTTCTAATGACCGGTCACAGCTGGAGACGACAACTTAAATGATAACAGACTGCAGGCACACAGAGGTATTTGGAACGGGCCACATTTGGCCATCTTTTGCTTGTCATACAAAGTAGCTGTGTGAAGTCAGGGTTATTCATGTTTTAGCGTCAGTGATTCACATCGAGTTTACCAGCTGGTATTGCACTCATAACATAAATAGTCTGTATGCCATGAAAGCAGATATGCTCACAAATGTCAAGCGAGCAAGAGAGATGAGTGTTGTGCTCCTCTGCTCTGGCTTTGGGTCTCTGCTGTGCAGAAGAAGTTCCTGGACTTTAAAACATTCAGTCTCCACAATCATCACCACTGACCAGCAAACCCCTGTGGAGGGAACGCCGGTCCCTGCAGACCACCGCAGCAGAAGAGAGCGCACACACACACACACACACACACACACACATCCACATACCAGGAAATCCTCTCCTCTTTTTATTTATTCAAGCCTCCTACTTATCTCTCTGCAAGGGATAAGTGCACAGAGCAGGGCTCTAGATGGAATTTTTTTTTCTCATACCACAGCATGTGTGCACACAAACACACACACACACACACACACGTACACACATGCATTACAGCACTATTGCTGACCTTGTCCCTGCACAGCGTCCTCATCATGAATTTTAAACAAGCGCCCTCTTTGCCTCTTCGACTAAACGAGGCCCCTCAAATTCCTTGCAAAATAATTCATCATGTCGTCAAGTAACAATTGCCTAAAGCAAAAAAAAAAAAGGAGGATGGTTCTATTGTGAGATTTCCTATTGTATTTATCAAAACTTCTTCAGGTGCATGCAAAGCATTGTGCAGATGAAAAATACCAATAAACCAAAGGATGGGAATTTAGATTCATAAGCCAGAACAAAGAAACACGATGCAGAAAAACTCTGTGTGTGTTTTTGTGTGTATGATCTGGAGAACAGAGAGAGAAAGAAGGAGATATGACTCAGTTATGGTGTTGTCCAGACCTTTGACTAAGCTGAGAAGACTTCATCTTCATGCCAGGCTGCTAACCATCACACTGGTGTCAGGAGAGAATTGCTAAGCAGCCCGAGTCGTTTCTTCACCCGCTGCAGATACAGCCAGCAGCTTATTACTCTTCCAATATATTGTGGATCAAAGAAAAAAGCACAATACACTCTAGAAAGATGACAGCTGATGGCTGTGGCTGACAGTGAGTTTGAAGCTCTCTGCCCTCTTTTGACAGACAACATCAATCACTCCAGCTATCCAAATCTGTTGGATGAAAGTTTTCTTATGCTCCTATGCTTAGCCGATTGACTCATCAGTCAAAGATGTAAAGAGAGTGAAACACTCTCTAATAATAGAGATTGGTGTAATCTTGATAACCCCACAGCTGAAGTACCAAAAAGGCCCAAAATGTACTGTTAAATATCTCTTTGCAACATCCACTGTATATTATCCTAAATCAAAATACTACGTAATCTTTCTGCTTTTCTGTCTCCTTCACATGCTAAAGTTTATTCATTTAGCTTTAAGTGATAGAAAGAAGTTAAACCTCATATAAACCAGGTAATTGCTGAGATTACTGCTAACAGGGATTATAGCACCAGCTAAACATTCAGTTTTAATTACATTAAAAAAGATGGAGAAATCATAAGCCATGGATCAAGAGCAGTTTAAGGAACACCAGCACAGAAATGGTGACACTTAGTGGTTGAATAGTGTAAGTAAAACTTACTCTTTCCAAAATCATCAAATCATGACTGAAATGACCATATTAAACCTGTAACCTATTTTTCTTGTTGTTGTTTTTTTGTGATTAATGATTGTCATAAAAGGATGATAACACACACTACAAATGCAAATCAGTTTCACTAATCTGAACTCACAAATGTTGCTAAGTTATTCAAGTAACTATTTTCCTACAACTTTATTATGTTCAATTCAAATTTATTTTCTGAACAATTACTGATTTCATTCTATACAGGCAACAAACAACCTCCAAAATGTTTAAGAGTATATACTAATCTTGATTGCTTGCAATCCCTTGTAATAATTCCCTCTCCTGAACCTTTAGTGGATGTAAATGTGGTACTTCTCACATTTCCATCACAACTGTCCAGTTTTGAGGTAGATCTGTAATGATAGGGCCTCCCATTTTCTAATGAGCCCTTTTAATCAAAAACAAGTATTTGCTAGTTGAAGTTTCATGATGTCGTCTGCCTGTTGTGTGTTTCGTTTTTCAAAGCGACCAACAAATACAGCAGCTAGTCATACAGTAAGTAGGACTTATTAAACATCTGTCCCCTGAGACCAGAAAGCTCATCAAACCTTTGGCATGTTACTCTATGAGAAGTAATTTTTTCTAACACATCCACCTTACGTCAAAGAGTAACATCTGACTGAGACAATGCTGAGGAAAAACTTGAATGACTTATACAATAACCTACACCTGCAAATGTGTTTAAAATATTGGGTTACAGTAATTAATTGCCCTTCTTTAATTAAAGACAAACAATGAAAAAAATCACTCATCTGATTAGCAAATTTAAAATATTCTCATTTTGCTAAAAACAAGAGAAACCACACACACACATTTTAAACTGTTTTAATAAAGTTATACAGGTTATGTGTTTGACTATTAGGGAATAAGCGGTTATGAAAATGGATAGATGGATGTTTTGTTTGAACGGCAACTGACATAGGATGTGAGAACCTGTCACAGGTAGAGACAGGGCTAAAAAAGACACAGTTTTAAGACAAAACACGGACAGAAAACACTGCGAGTCATTAATTACACTGTGATGAAATATGGAGCACAAATAGTGACTATCTTTAAGCAGTCTATTGCTTTCTATAGACTCAGATATATTAGACCTAATATGTTATCATGATGTGCTGCAAAAAAAAACAACAAAACAAACAAAATATCTTTGTGGGCTTTCAAATTGTTTAAACTCATTTCACGGGAAACCAGTTATATGGAAACATAAAAGTCAGTGAAACAAGACAAAAGCTTTTGGGCTTTAAAACGCTTTGAAGAAAATGTTACCAAAAATGATAAAAGTATGCATCTGCCTAAAATCTAATAGGACATGTTATAGATGTGCATTGAAATAAGCCGGCTGGACAAAGCCAGTGGGCATGTAGGAATGCAGGAGCCCTCCGGTGGTAGGAAGTGGAACACCACCGGTGTGGAAAATCACATTTCCAGAGCTGAAGTTGGAGAAGCTTTGGTGGAAGATCCCGGTGTTTGAGCCACAGGTCGGCGGGTTTGGGCTGACGTTGACCAGTGCATTGGAGCCGGTCTGCAGCGTGCTGTCCGCCCCGGGGTTCTGTTTTTTCCACTTGGTCCTCCTGTTCTGAAACCAGATTTTCACCTGGGTTTCGGTCAGGCTTAGGGACAGCGCCAGGTTGAGTCTCTCGCACACGGACAGGTACCGTGTTGCGCGGAACTTGTTCTCCAGAGCCACCAGCTGCTCGTAGGTGAAGGCCGTCCTGGCGCGCCGGGGTTTGGCGTAGGCCTGCTCCAGCCGCCGCCGTTTGTGCGGCGAGGACTCCTGCTGCGCGCTGGACCGCTCCCCGTCTCCGTGGCCCTGGTCGATGGAGAGACACGCTTCCGTGTCAGCAGCCGGGGAAAGGGGATCTGTCACAACTGAAGGAGGCCTGAAAGAAGTAGAGTCTTCGTCTCCCGTGTCTTCTGCAAATAGAAAAAATAAAAAACAAAGACGGATTAGGCAGTTGCATAGTTTGTGTTACATTTTCTTTCCTCTTTTTATTCTTACCCAGAGTGAATATTCACGACCAGGTTCAGAAGTTGTCTCCTGTTAAGTATTTGATTAGGACCCCGAGGTCGATGAAGGGGAGAGAAGCGTTGAGAGAAGGGGAAGACTTGGTCACTAATCCCTTAATAATTTATAAACCGCGCACTGCCTCAAATGTCATGTTGCGGAAAGAAATCCCGTCTAAATCCAGCCCCGCCACCTCAGCCGTGACGTGCTAATGGAGTTTCATATTTGCTGGCCGATCGATAAATGTCATCTATTTAAAGGGAAGTTTTAATCGAACGATATTTAGGATCAGACATGGATGGGGTGTGGGGTTTGTACCTGCAAGGTGCTGGAGGGAGATATGCAGGAAGCAGTAATGGGATATCGATCAAAGCGCGCAGAGGCATCCTCAATGGGACGATTTAAACAATTATCAAGCCTGCCTGTCCCGGTGCCAATCACACACTGGGGCTCTGGGAGCAAGCCTTTGTGGCTTCCTTGAAAGGAAACGCAGCTTTGGAAATTAAGGGAAGGTCATTCAGAGATGAATGTAAATCTAATACAAGAGCTTTAGTATTTGGGATTTTGTTCGTGAGAAAATGCTCATTATAATAGACACTTATTATTTCTTTATAGTTTAATTTTCCTCCAAGTTTTCAAGTGTTTCGTATTTGGATATTCATATGCTTATTGGGTGAAAAATGGAAGTGTTTTAAACAAGTTAAAGCCAACATAAGGAAACGTTGCACACCGTATTTTACACAAACCCTTGAAGTGGCTACAAGAAGCAGATAGCAATATTTTATGTAATCTCTACCTGCATCTGCGCGCTCATCTCTGAAGTCTCCACCCGCTGAGCTGTCCCACTCCAAACTTGTACCCTCCGCATTTGGCGCTTGAAACTTCTCTTTGATGGTGGAAAGTTCGCTCACCTTTCTGCTGTTGAATTTGTTCGGATCCAATATGTCAACGATAGAAAACGAGATCTTATGACTGGACGTCATGGTCACTCCTTGATTTCAAGCATCCTCTCTACAATCAGACCGGCGAAGAGCAGAATGGAGAAAAGGTGTGCGTAATTACGCGCGCCGAGAGGAACTTCTTCGCTGTTCAGTCCGCCTCGAGTCAGCAAGCGTCATCAGACCGGACTGAGGTGATCCTCCATGGGAATGCGGGCTTCGCCTCTTATGTCAGTGAGTGTGACAACGTGAATGAAATGACCAGGGCACAGTCTTTAAAGCGCCTGCCCCCCCTCCCCACACCACCCCACCCACGTCCTATCCAGCAGCCACGTGATACAAACACTATTAGTGTTTCACACGACCACCTAATGGTCTCCGAGCGTTCGAAGATAATCACCCATATCATTAAATTCAGTAATTGACGACCTGAAGGTAAATTGGACACAGATGGCACTTGATTCATCGGAGGTCCTCTTGTCTCTGCAAATTAGACTTTGGTAAAGGCTTCATTGTTTTTTGAGCCATACGAATATTTTAATGGAAGCCCTTAACATTAAGATTGTTTTCTTGTTGGTGCTTTAACACATTGGAATATCAAGTTGTTTTTCAATATTTGGAATTCAAAAGTACTGATGAGGATGGGCAGCATTTTAAGAGGAGGTCACACACTTTGAACCTAAAGGGTGATAGTAAGTCAATTATATCAAGATATATATGCAGTGGTGAAATACTGTGTTGATACTTTTGATTCCCTCTTTAAAGTTCCTTATTAACAGAATATTGAATAATCATGTTTTTTCTCTCAGTAATACTCAACTATTTGAGTAAACTAAAAAAATTAAGTGTTATGAGAAAACTTCAGAAGTATATGAGCATTCAACAAGGTCTATATTTCTTTTTTAAATTAATAGTCAATACATCTGATTGTTTTTTGCAACAAGTTTGATCGATTTAAAATTAATATCAATCGCCTTCTGATTATTTGTACACAATCTAAAGTAACACAGGGTTATTTAAGGTTTAATCGCTGAAAATGGTTAGAATGGTGAAACCAGTATAAGATCAATAATCTCAGCAGGTGTCCGATACAGATAAAACCTGATGGCTTTGAGTCATGGGTTTGGACACTGTGAGGCTGAATCAGTGCCTGTTACAGCACAGGAAGATTCCTATTTACAGTTATTTTATTTTTATCATTATTAGTGAAACAATTACCATTTTCTGGAATTTTACGGTCTAAACTGATCATCTGGTTTTTGTAGCCTGTCACGTGTGGTCTGTGACTTTTTGTATGAATGAGAAGGAAGACAGAAAAACCATTTCTTTAACTGTAGTTTTGCAAAACAATGGTAACATGGGGGGGATCTCTGACACAATTTCCTGTGTTACTTACACAGTTCAAGGTAATTACTCTGCTTCACGGAGCTTTCATTGCTCCCAGTCACAGTGTGGTACACTGGCATGGTCTGTAGTTACATAGTCAAACATTTGCTAAAGCCACCACTACAGGGTGTCTGCCCGTAACCATTTGCATATGTATAACACTTGCTGAGGCATCTTTGCAGACTTTCCGTATGAATAGAGCTCACTGCACAGTGGAGGTTTACTACTTCCTACAAGAAAGCCCGTGGTTGGACATCTGTTTGTGTGGGGCGCTTGGACAAAGGATAACCCCCCAAGGACAAAGAGGGCTCAGGTAGACTTCTGGCAGCAGGAGCAGCAGTTGGTTTAGCTGAGTCTGTTCAGGCGAGTCAGGCCAGACTTCAGAGAAGACTGCTGGCCGTTGAACACCATAGGGAACCAAAGAGTCACACTTCTATCTAAGACCCCCCTCCATGGTCAATAAAATCATCACTTCACAGGGGGGCTGCCCGAAGTCTGGTAAACATCTCTTAATTTGTCCAAAGCCTGGAGTGATGCCTGTAGTTACAGTTTTACTCAGACAGACCATAGAGTCCATTGTTTTCCATTGTATTCTGATCTCCACCACTACCTCTGCAGCTCCTCTGTTAGATGTTTCGTTTCAGCTGTTGTACTCTGAACACTGAAACTGTACCACTGCTGTTGGTCCAATGGTTTTGTAAGATATTTAACAGTTCTGAAGAAACACAAAGTTTTAAACAACAATAGACAAGTAAAGTTCCACGTCCTGACTCTTTGCCCAGTGTTTCTATTGATAATTTGACCAGCAGTTTGGTCAATAATCAAACATCTACAGCCCTGTTCGCTCAAATTTTGATGGATGATTCACAGAACAGAGAAAGCTTAAGTAGAAATGCAGTATGTTGACGTCTTCACCGGAGAAATACGCCAATGGAAAAAAAGAACTAGTAAAGCATAGAGGAGGTCCTGTCGTGGTGTGGGACCGCTTTTTTGCTTCTTGCATTGATGGAAAATCCCAAAAGCAGAGGGTCTCATGTATTTTACCTACTGCTGAAGATATTTTAAGATAGAAGCTACAGTCACATACAAACTGTTCCACTGTCTTAAATTTAAAGGTTGCAGAAGTGAGCTCTGATTCAGGCTGCATCTCTGCTATGTCTTCATTCATAAACAGTTACTGATGGCCACACTTCAGGTAAATGCAGTTCGTTCTTTAACAGGCAGAATGCCTCGTGGTTCTAAGCCTGTTCCCCTGTCTGCGCTGCATACTCGCAGCGAGGCCTCCGCTCAGTTGGACCTCCGTGTTTGTTTGACTCTCTCTTACAACAAGGTCAGTGGCATTGCCCAGTAATTGTCCTAACGGCCTGTGTACCTGTTGGGTGGAGGCGAGTAATGAGAGTTTTTCATTACAGGCGGGACGGGTGAGTGCGCCTGGCAGATGCTGACAGGCAGCAGATGTGTAAAGTTGGGGGTGATTTGTAAAGGGGTCAACGGCGTCGCAGAGGAGATGGAGGGCAATGAGAGGTGGGTGGAATTTATGCTGAGGGACACTGTCAGTCATACTGCACACCTGTCACCGCGAGGTAAAGGTCAGTTCAAACACTCGCATTGTTAGCTCTCAGCCTGAATCATTCAGAAACACAAAGTATGCAAACTTTTTCCCCTTACTGCCAATGAGATATTCTCATTATCATGACTGTGTGTCTTAATACATCCAAAAAGAAAACAACTGGAAGATTACAGATTTGTAATCCCAAACAAGCTCAGCCAAAAGCAAAAAGAGATCTCTATATTAACCCTAACCATAAAACTATGTTTTCTCCAATAGACCTGTTCAAGAGAAGATGCCTAAAAGGTTGGAGAAGTCTTCAAATTTAACCTTCTGAGCAGAGGTCAATCTCATCTCAAGTTGTTCTCTCAGAGCTGCCTAAAATAAATCCATATTTGTAGTCTGACTTCAACATGTCTCAAGAGACCTTCCAACAGTCTGAAATAAAGTCAGAAAAAATAGTTTATAACAAAACATGTCATTTTAAAATGCTGCTGGTTCCATCTAATGCTTCACTTCAGTATGTTGTCAGATAGGAGGCACATAGGGGCCTCTGAGAAAAGTACAGATTTCAAATACTAGCTTGAAAGAATATAACATGGTTACATGCATTTCGAAAGACAGGTTTTGAACAAACATGATAATTAGTTTTTTCTTGAGTCATGTGCTTGAGCTTGTTGACATGACATGTAGAGAAGATTATTGGTGACACCAAAGAGTGATGTTATTTTTCTCCTGGTGAAGTGACTAAAAGTAAAGGTAAAACATGCACTTCTTCATAAAAATCATAGCAAATCTTTGTGACTTTCCCAGCACTTTCATTGGACTTTTCATTTGCATTTCCAACCAGACAATTGTAGTTTAACCATGACAGCAAGGTTGTGAGCTCAAACCTAACACAAAATTATGCTTTGTGTTTTTGTTTCTACTTGCAGAAATTTGCAGAACTGAGACAACTGTGTTTCATGAATTCTTACAATTCATGCCCAGTTATACATGCCATCAGAAAATAGGAATGTGAGACAAAGGATGAATCATACAAACATTAAACAGTTGTAAAATATGAACTCATCAGATAACAGAAACCGTGGTGCAGACAGACCATGAGAAGGAAACCTGCTGTTTGTGACCAGATGAAAGTGTGCACAATCAAAAAGACCAAAGGAGACACTCACAAAGAGCCTCAACTGAGTGTTTTCCTTAGAGCGGAGGCAGCTAGTAATGGCTCTGGCATCTGTACGGAGCACACTGTCACTCAACCTGAGCATTGATTAGCCATTGTTCTGAGAAGGTCACATCATAATTCATTTACAATAATTAGTCCTACGGTGCCACCTGCACTCCTTCTCTCGTTTGCCCCATTAAATTACGAGAAACCATCGCGGTTCACGTGTGGAACAATGAAGATGTATCCGCAACGTAAAGGCAAGAGCTATTAGTTACATTATTTAAATGGACCCGTTTAAACCTGGGGAGCTGTCTTTATGAAGGGCAATTAGGCACTAACCATAATTGATAATTCATACTAATTACAATTAGGAAATATAAATAGTGGGTGTAGGATTAATCATCATTGTGGTTAAGCAGGCAGAAGCCATGGTGCAGGATGGGTAGCTGCAATGGAAGGCATTGGATTATGCTCCATTCATCTCTATCTAGCGCATAAACAGATTGTCTTTGTCCCTTTATATTTTTCCATCGGCCGTTATCTCTGTTTTGTTTGTGTGCCCTTGCTAAATGGCCTTGGAGGTTGGGAAACTGTGCGGCTGTTAGTGCAGTTGTGTTATCTCAGAGTTTCTGCAAAGGAGGATGTTACTGGGAGGTGTGGTGTCAATTCATTCATCCCCAATTTACAGTCACATCATTAAAACCCCAAAAAGGGCCAATAGCGAGGGTACGTTTTTAAAGCACAAAATTAGATTTGAAGCTTCAGTGAAAATTGTTTTTATGACTACAGATTTCTGTTAAAATATGTTTTGATCATCTTAGTTATTTCACACTGTAAGTGTGCAATTTGGTTATATTTTCCTCTTTACTTACAGAAGGTAACCTTTGACCTCAGAGCTGCAAGAATTAATTCTGAAGTGGTAATTCAGCCCATTCAACTGCTTTTCAGTGCTGGGTCATGTGACACTTTTTGTAAAGTGTTCGTTCTCACAAAAAAAAAATCAGGGTCTTTTTTATTGATAACATCCAGGAAAGGCATCAAGAATGTGTCATCTTGTCTTGAAGAGAGGCTTCCAAAACACCCATGGAAATGTCCACAGTCTAAACAACTGCACAGTCAGCATCCACTTTGTCTTTGGTCGGAGTGAAGACAACAGATTTAAATAAAAAAAAACAAGATGTCTTAGCTGTACAAATGAGTGAACAAAAACTAGGCTCTCTGGTTTATAGAAATGTGGCCCTGTTATTTAGGGGGGTTGAATTTATCACTGGTGCTTTTGTGAGGAAGCAGAAAATGAAGGAAAAAAGAGAGATTATTTCTGGACATTGATCGCAGATCTAAGCGTGTTCGCATGGAACTCCACATGACAGGAATTAACACATTTGTGTCCTCGGCTCATTTTCATTGTGTCATCTCATTTTCCACTGCTGCGCTTTCCAAATGACTGTCTTAACAAATGATAGAATTCAGTGTGTGCCTGTGTTTCATGTAAAAAAAGAGTGTTTTTGCCTCACTTTCTGGGAAAGTTTAAAGCCACAATCGGCCTGGGCCACAAATGTTTGCTCAGTTCTGGTCTGTGACATCGTGATCTTTAGATGGGCCCCTGCGCGATGAGGCTCCCACGATTGCTGGTCGCCAGCAGTAATTGCTACAATGAGAGCCGGATCAGTGGAGTAGCTCTAATCAATAAAGTCTTCATGAACTATTTCCCTTGACAATTCTCCCTCATTTCTCCCTTAATTGTTCTTTTTCATCAAACAAGCTGTGTGCCGTGAGCATGTGTGTGCTTCCTTGTATGTTGGTCTGTTCCCAGGAGCTTGTGCTTCGGTCCTCCCTTTTAATGGACCACAGCTAACAGATTGCTAATGGAATTTGGGTCGCAGACAGCAGAAGAAGCCGTTGCCGCTCATAGCCAGAGTCCGGCCTCAATGGGAGTAGGATTACTGTTGATCCAGGCTCACGCTGCCCCAAAAACAGTTTCAGTCATCCACACAAAGCATCACTGCGTCTTGAAATTAAGACCTGGGCATTTTCATGAGAAGGTACAGCTGTGTTGTTCTTAAACCTTAAAACTAAACAGAGGGCTGGTGTCAGAGTTGATGTAAAGCAGCACCAGATTCCTGTTGATCTGCTTAAACATAGGAGTTTGGTCATCACATCCACCTACAACGAGAAAAATACGCAATATTATTTTCTTATTTGGCACTCATGTTTATTTGGGAACCTCTCCATGAATGTGAACATTTTACGATTCACTTCAAAGAGTGACTTGTGAAAGGAAATGTTATTTCTATGTTTCTTCAAAGATTCAGTTTTAACATGTGATTTTAAAAATGTATTAATGAATATGCCACTCACCAAGCCTTTTATTAGATCATTTAAATCCTTTTTTTCATTGTATATGCTTTTTTTTGTCATCAAACCATGTCCTTAAAAAGTGGTAACAAATATTTCTGTGGACTAATTTTCAAGCATAGGCCCTGCTGAATACATTCCACACTTTTTCATAAAGGTCCCGTAACCTTCATCTTCAGACCATTTTGATCCATGACTGCCAGAGAATCGGAAATGATTGCAGTATAATTGCTCTCCTTAAGAGCTTAGTGCCCTTCTGAGCTAGTAAAACGGTCTGGGTCCTCTCCTTCCCCCAGAGGGCGTGGTTGCTGGTTTTCATAGGGCGCCCCCCCCCTTCTTCATCTGATTTGCAGGCACCGCTGCTCATGTGGAGCATCTAGCCATCGAAGGACTGACACCGGTGTGTGTGTGTGTGTGTGTGTGTGTGTTTGGGGGTTGGGGATTATTATATCTAAATACCTGTGATATTCAGATAAAGTAACACATGTGAGGCTCTCAGTATCATCATGCTCTGTTCACTAAATTGCAATTCCGCACAAAAATTGTCATGTGATTAACCAATAAATCTAAAATACTGAGCTGATGATCATGTTTGTGAGGTGGATCAGTCACAGTTCTAGACATGGGAGCAATGATATTCAAGTAAATCAAGCTATCATCACATTTTCGAGTTCAGGCCTGCAACACTCAACAAGGAGGGAGTTTCCAAATGATGCACAGCAAACATCTCTGAGGTTGGTGTTCGTGTCAGTATGAGTTTGTATGACGTATAATGATGATTAGTGTCCTGTTTTTTATGTGCTTACACGGAGCGTGGGAGCCACCCGCTGAGCAGGACAGGGTGTGAGATTTTATTGACAGTGTGAAATTGTGCCTTTTAGACACCAAGTTCATTGATGCTTCCCAAAGTGAACTTGCTTACAAATTCCAAAGCATGGCGGTTTTTAATAACTGCATTTTCAGAATCTCATTTTGTATTCATTTTTTTTAAGTACAATGTTTAATTATACCTACCATTAGAGCTCAAATTATGATTTTCCTGCATGTTAAGTTAATTGCACCCTCTAGATTGCCCCTTTGAGTAAATGTGAGTGTGTGCGGTTGTTTGTCTCTGTGTGCCCCAGCAATGGACTGGTGACCTGTCCCGGGTGTAACCCGCCTCGTGCCTGTTGTCAGCTGGGATAGGCTCCAGGCTCCAGGCTCCACTAGGCCATTGGGAATAAACGGTATATAAAGTGGACGGACGGATGAATCTGTCCCATATTGAGATTTATGAAACCTTTAAGGTTGTTGACTTACAGGGCTTTATTGAGAAAATTAGATCTGTGCAGCCTAACAGCCGGGCCACTCATCTCCTCAGTAAACTGCCATAGATCGTGCTGCGGTGGATTTTATTGACTTATCCCATTTCTGAAGTCTTCACCTTTTATGACCATTTCCATAAATTCTGTCTGGGACAATCTCCACTATCCAAGGGGCTTAAGGGGAGATCATCTCAGCTCTGTAGTTTGATGGTCCGGCACCCTGTCAGAACACAAACACACACACACACATCCACAGATGTGTTCACAAGGGGCTGCGTCACTCACTCACTCCCCTCACGATCAGAGATGCCCCTCACTCAGTGATGGAGATGATTCAGACTCTCCCAGACGTCAACAAAGAGGACGCAGAGTGTTGAATGAGTTCACAGATGATGAGAGTCATAGCTGAGGTCAATCTGTATTTACAGCTCAATCAGTTAACAGCGCAGGCCTCTCTATTAGACCTCGATCTGTCTGGCCGGGTGACAATCAACAGCAAATGGGGAAGCATGAGGGACAGGGAAGGTAACTGATAAGACCTCTGGGAATCAGAAAGCACCCTGAGGGGAATTAACTCAATTTTCCCCCAATCCTCACAGCACTACTTACGGCAGAAATTAATATGGCATTACTCATCAAGTATCAGACATACACTCAATCAAAGATAATGGTATAGTGGGGTTAAATTGTCGATTCAAAACAAAAAAACACTTCATATAATTCCTGCTTGGTCAAACTCATCTTAATCAACAACACAGCAAAATACTGAATCAAGGACATTGATGTTTAGTGTGTAGTGAAGTGTGATGAATTACACTTTCTCATATTAAATGTTTAATTCTCACATGTAACATCAGATTTGCCATTCCTTGTTAGCATTCAAATATAGCGCTGGTACAGAGTAGCAAAAGGGTTGTCCACAGAAAATTTTATTGAAGAAAAGATAGTAATTATTCACATCTTGGGTCCTGTACAGGGTGACAATACGGAAGCAGTGGTTGCACCAATTAATGCTCATCTGCTAACACACCTTTTCTTTACCTCATCTCTATGAAAGCCCCCCAGGCCATAATTCAACCTTGGTCTCACATATATCACACACTCATTAACTCGCATGGATAAAATTTGATCTAATTTAAGTGTCATATTCAGGCAGCCCATGATTTTAGAGTTAAAGCAAGCTCCATTTTGCAGATCGAGAAAAAGAATATGCTGACATTTATAAGAAAAAGAAAAGGCAAAATGAACAAGACCCTCAGTTTATCACTGAGCCTTTTAAATTCATGTAAGGTATTCCATGGGGAAAATCTGAAACATGCATTCCAAGCAGAAGTTATTTCCTGCTCACACGGGGGTTCATTTCTCACAAAACAAAGTTCATTGCACCATCTAGTGTCTGCAGGCTGACATGTCCCATGGCCGTTACTACTCAGTGAACAAACTGAATGTGACTGTGTTCTCATCAGCCCCATATTTTCCCTTCTCACATGTTTGTTTTTCCTCTAAGAGCACCTTATCTTACTATTCTAAAATCTGCACATAAATTAAACACACCACAAAAGAGCAAGCTGCTCATTGTTGTGTCTTCTGTCAGAAGAGGGAGCTGTGACCTCAAGGATCTTAACATAATTTCCATGGGTTAAAACCAAAGACATGACCAACATAACTGATGTTGACTTCAATTCACCTATACAAAACGGTAAAACCTAACCCCAAATTAGGGCAGCCTCACTACAACAACAAGCTGTGCCGACAGAGTTTTAAAAAAAAAACAATGTCTCACACTGTTAGGAGATGTTGTGTTTGGAAAAGATAAGACTGTGAATGAAAAATTTCCCTGTGGATCGATGTGTGAATAGTGAAGCTTTTGTAGATTAAGAAAATCAGCATCTGAGAGATTAAAAGAAGATAAACTAAATAACATGTACTTAAAAATGTATACATTTGATGATTACAGGCTCAGATTCTACACAGGCCATGCATTCCTAGACTACTATTGACCCAAATGCCCCTTTTGAATGAAATAGTGGGAACTTCTAACTCTGAAAACGTGTAGCTGAGTTTTCTGTCTTTGCAAGGCCAATTGTAAAAATACGCCATCTGCTGGATTCATTCTGTAGTTACATGCTGTGGAGTTGATGACAGCACCTTTTTTCTCTAAATTACCTAAATTTTACTGTGTTCTGTTTTTTGTTTGTTTGTTGTTGTGTTTTTTCCATTTCTTTGATCGCTTGATTTAGGCACAGTGTTAGCAGCTGAAATAAAAGTCCAAAACTGATCATAACAGGTGGTGCCCCGTGTGCATGTGAGGAGTGTGTGTGTGTGTGTGTGTGTGTGTGTGTGTGTGTATGTGTGGAGTGTATTAAGTATGAGCGTCCCTGGCAGCACAGTTTGTTCCTTGGAGAGAATGAAGGTGTTGTGCAACTGTCTGTGAAATGATTAGTGTTCCTAACAAGAACCATTAGAAGACGAGCCGGGTCGGGATAAGGTTATCATAGATATATACACACACGTACACCCTGCCACTTGTGTTTGTTAAACATTAGCGGTGTTATTCTGGGTCACTTCCATTGGCAATCGCACGAAGGTTAACTGCTATATTGTTGCCTTGGCTGTACACGTACACACACAAACACACAGATACAGCGACACATTCATGGCTAACATTCAGAAGAGTCAGTATAGCCCTCCAACCGGCTTAATCTATCTAAAGCCACAAAGACTCGACTCAGGTTCAAAGCCATGGGAACTTTTCTGACTACATTTTGCTGACAGCTGCCTCTCGCTCAGGGTGTTGAATAATCATCACTGACCTTATTGGTTTGGTTATGGCCTCTCAAATTTCCTGTCCTTCTGCCAGGCTGGTATCTAGATGTTTGGTTTTTCTTTTCTTTTTTTTCGGTCTTTTCCTGGAACTCAGCCTAACAGAATGCGGTTTTAGGGTTAGGGATTACTTAAATGTGTAGTGTTTTAGTTTGAATTACCTTTCTAGTTGAAGGAAATTTTTGCATGTGTCTTATTTGTTAATGGCACATCACTTTACCACACAGCTATGTGTCTCTGCCAGTGCAGCATATCAAATGCTGACAAGTTCATATTTACTCAGGGTAACTATTTTGTTCCACTCCGTTTACATTTATCTATATCCAAGACAAATCTTTGCTCCCCAGGTAGAACAACTCCTGTTGCTAAGCTGTAGAGGACTGTGACATTTGTAAGGAATTTTAGTGTTAGGGTTTTTAAAAATTAGGGATGAGTATTTAAAAAATGCAGCTTTTTTTTTTCTCCCGAAAGCAGTTTTTGTTATTCGAATTTCATCAAAATACAGACCTGGCTTGATTTTAGTCTCCTGAGTTCACGCAGCTCAGCCATTCATGGGGAAATTCTTGGGCATTGTTTGTATCATACTTTAGCCAAACTATTTATACTAACCTGGCAGATTTCTCTCCTATGAAACCAAACCAGGAAAAGGATTCCTCCTCTGTTCTCTCCCCTCTGAATTTCTCTCTCGATTGAAAGTACGTCTGAGTTCAGTCTTATCTTATTCATTCTATGGTTTAATCTATTATAAAACTAGTTGAAAGGCAGAGGCTGCATTGCAAAAGGAGCTGCGACTCACCGGTGAACTGCGGGTGAATTTTAAGATCACAGAATTCCATGTGGGACTGGCTTAAAATCCAGATTCCCTGTTATATTTTAAAAAGTTACTCTTATATGATTTTGGAGTTTTAACTTCCTGTGTAACAGCTGGTTTTCAGTTACTGATTGCTTCACCTGCTCCTCAGAAATGTATTCTTTCACATGTCATGCAATCATGATCATGTCATTGTCAACAAAACATTATTGAAGAGCCAGCATACAGGTGAGGCATTCTCTGACAGTTTCATCACCACACTTGTGCTGCTTCGTTCTCAGTTTCTCAAGAGTTGTGCTCTCCTGCATAGATTTACTCTTCATTCATTGTTGGAGAAAAAAATTCTCGTCAGTTCAGATACATTTCATGAGACTTGTGTCTACTTTGTGAATTGTTCTCTGTGTCCTCCTCTGTGTTCCTTCTAGATAAGTGCTAGCTTCCTGTGGTGCTGTGCCAGTTTCCAAAGCAAGCATCCGTAGGGTCCCCAACCACCCTGCTCATTAGACTGCACACGCAACCAAAAAAAAAGGGAAAGTATGAATAATTCCCGTTGGTCAAAACCTGTCATCTTTATCACAAAATGTTTTACCCTTTTAAATGAATACCTACTAAAGTTACACAATAAAATAAGAGGGAATGAACTGGTTAATCTTTGTCACTTGAACTCAATGCTTTTTGTGTCTGCCTGTGAAATGAAATGAAGCATGTCTGAATCGTTTTTTTGTGTTTGTTGGCGGTGTTCTGTAGAGCTCTTGTGGCAATAAAAAGAAAAGGCTGACCTATGTATTCTTTCATCAGTTCCGTATTTTGAACAGGGTGTTGTGTCGGGTTTACCCCATGGTTATAGCAAACACAGACAGACAGTGACAAGACTAGTTTGTGTGGCAATGTTTCTTGATGACAGTTATGGAGGTCCGCCAAAAAGTGGGACATGAACTTCAAGGAAAGCAGTGGTGCAATCACACAATGCTCACAGACTCACACCACAAGATATTCCTAGAGTAAACATTCACAGGGAGACAGAAATCAT
Source organism: Menidia beryllina (assembly GCA_013363375.1). Lineage (NCBI taxonomy): Eukaryota > Metazoa > Chordata > Actinopteri > Atheriniformes > Atherinopsidae > Menidia > Menidia beryllina. The sequence continues at coordinate 11,996,016 of JABUIW010000010.1, read as the reverse complement.
GCTTCTCCAACACATGCAGGGAGAGATGTCTTCTGCACATGAATATGAAAGCCATCAGTACAAGGATTCTCAGGGAGCCTTATCTGTCGGTTTATTCTTTTTACCAGGAGAATCTGACTTAAACTGCCTATAACACTTATACTGTGTGCAGCTATTAAAGGCTACACTTCTCTCCCCATTTTGTTTCATTTTGAAAGATTAGTGCCAAGATCAGTGCCAAGCTTTACTGTTTTCATTCCCTAAAACGCTTAATCTTTGGCAGGGTTAAATAGTGGAGGCACCTTTTGTATCATTTTGTTCTCATAGCCTTACTCATACCTTTGACCTCTTTGACTCAGAACCATAAACACCCATTTTCTCTTCCGCCACCCCTCCTCCCAGTTTCAATCCCTGACTCTTGCACTCCAGGGGCCACCAAATGTGAAAAGGCAGACAACCCACCCCTACGTCCACTTGCCCATGACCCCCTAAGACCACAACAGGAACCACATTCTTTCCTTTGTGGTCAGTCTTTCATCCTTCTTCAGCACCACAGCACCAGAAATAGCTTGCATGGAGTATTGTGTGGCAAAATGGGGCCTTTTGTTCAGGCCGTGCCATGCCGTGCTTCTAAAGTAAGCACACCATCGTTTTCACTTCTGTCAAGGAAATATGATTTAGGTAATGGTGTACTGTTTGTAAATGCATGAAAGCACAGGGAGTGTCTGTTGGTGCGTTTCTTTGCTATGCGAGCCAGCTATTCCCTTGAATCTGAGATAATTGCCCTCTTACTGAACACACCTAATTTGATGTTATCTGCGTTTTTCTAGTTTTTAAGTTTGTACCGAGTTTTCCCTCCGAGAGTGCTGCAGCAGGTTGGACACTTTCGGCACGATAAAGGCCAGGCCTTGCATACAGCTTAAAGCTGCTGCTCATTGACCCAGAGGCTGCAGCAGTCAAGCAGAGTGAGACAGGATCCGACAGGACAAGACAGTGTGAGGTGTGGTGTGTTTATGCTTCGGTTCGGCTTCCTTCATTACACACGCACTTCCTGAATCACAGATGACCCTTTGGAAACACGACAAACATCACTGTTTTTGCTTTGTGTACTCATCTGCATGAATAAAGATGTGCTCTGTTATATGTTGGCCATTATCCGTCTCCCACCCCCTCCAGCGTCTTAACATGGCGTTTCTCTCTGTATTTTGTTGCTGTCTTTCTCGGCGGAGTTATGCATGTCTGTGGATACAAATCAACAGACTCACTGTTTCAACTAAACTGGCCGTAAAGTGTTGTACAAGGGTTTATTCATGCGTGAACAAAAGAATCACCATATTTTCAAACAAGCCTGGAAATTGGAAGTGGCTCACTATAAGGCCTTGTTTCAACTGAATGCAGTTTTTGTCATTCCTTCATAAAAGTGCAATCTATGGGAGAATTTTTACATTTCTAAATGAGCCACTTCTGTTTTCTAGCTCACATCACCCAAAAGCAGAAGGGGGGGAGAGATTTTAAAGCTGTGATGTGGCATTTTTTTAAGTACAGCAATTCTCCTTCTATCTAAAAGATTTTATTTTAAGCAGTCCAAAAACTGTACTTTTAAAATATTAACAATCTAACAGTGTTCTCGAAAGTTATCGTGAGTAGTAATGAAAAATAAATCACCAGAATGACATTAGAGCATAAAAAAGAAGGAAGAACAAGGATGGTATTCGTTAGTAATATTCATTCTGTATAGTGAGTAATTGAATAAGCATCAGAGAAAGTCAGACTTCTTAACTGTGTTCCTCATGATGAAATATTAGTTTAAATGAGTTATTCTAACAGAGTTATTGCATTTGCTTGTGTCAAACCAGGTTGCTTTTGGCTGTGACGTATAAAGACCTCTCTGTGCTTGTCGATTTATTGAACCCAACCATTAGTCAAGGAAAAGAGGGAGGGGTGGGGGACATGCAGGCGAACAGATGGGAGGCAGAAACCTTACACCAGGCTGTGGCTGAGTAGGACTTGTGTGAAGTGTTAACAGAAGAATAGCTCGTCGGGTGGAGAGCAAATCAGCCTGTTTACATTTCTTCTCTCATCATCTGCCCAACAGAGTGACACATTCAGGACTGCCTTGATATGGAAGTTTTACTGTTTGGTGCTTCACCCTTCAGGATTTCACAAATGTTTGATTTGCATCTCTGATCACTCCCTCTCACAAACCAAACAAACTATTTTCATGTCAACGCAGAGTGCTTTTTTCTTTCTGACATTCAATGTTGGACAAACACCTCGGGCAATCCAAAAGCCTTTATGACAGTAACAACACAGGCACGCAGGTTCTTCCGAGTAAGACATGTAATGTTGTCCATCTAACTGCCACCAAATCCATCAATCAGCCGTTCACTGATAGACAAACAGCACAAAGATTCAAAGCAACACATATCCACAATTCCCAATGGATTTTTAAAATTTTACCTTGATAATTACTTAGATACCCGAAGTGACAGATGACATTTGTGGTGACGCATGCAATAGGGATTATCCGGGGGGTTAACTGCTCTTCAAGCAGCCTGACAAACCTAATTTCCAGATGTAGCGTGCCCAGAATTTGGAGTTCTACTTCTCACACCACTTGCTTTTCTGCAAAAAGCAATGGAATCAGCTAATGAGGCAGCTTATGTCACACTACATCGGCTGTGTGTGTCAACAGATATGTAAATGTTCCCTGAAGAATATGAAAAGGTGATAATTTGCAAGAGCTGTGTTTACAGCTTCTTCAGCTGCCAGAAAATCATCTGCAGCAATTTTGAAGTTGCTCGCATTCCTTCCTTCGACACTCAGGGTTCCAATACTTAACATCACCAGACAGAGCTATGGTTAGTCTCCCTGTTTGTACATCCATGTAACCTATATGCTGCTTCAAATTCTCCACATCCTTGTGGGATTACCTGCCATAACACTTGTCTCAATGGCTGGCCTCCCTCCAAAACATGACGAGCGGCAGGGATGTTCACCTCATTTCCCCGCCATCAGATCTGCTGAATTGGAGGAAGCTTTTCATAAATACGTAAACGAGTACATTTCAGAAACGCAAAGATCCAAAAGGGGATCGGGATTGTTTATATGTCATTGTTCAGACACTTTGGTGCGCTCTGCCTTCCTGACACCCGGCCACGGTTTGTAAAGCGCTGTGGCCACGGGAAGAGCACAGCAAGGACAGGACATATGACACAGATTTAAAAGCACTTTGTGGTTGGTTTTGGCAGCTGGAAACACCACTATAGCTTCTATGGTATGCACCGGGGGGGGTGAAGAAAACGAATGAAAGAAAATGACTCTTCTGCAGAGAGGCTTTCTAAGTCGGCTGAAATCTACCCCTGTGAATAACATTCTGTTCACATATCTGATTATTTCTCTCAGCAGTGGTCGATGTAAAGTGGAAATGCAACCTATTTCGTAAGCATGCACAAATTCTTTGGAGCGCTGACACTGCATTTTTAGGTGTTACATAATTATGCCTGATTTTTGTTGGTCCCCTTGTGCCCCACATCCCGCACGAAAAATATCATGTGTTTGTTGGTAAAAGATAAGAGGTGGTAGTGACCAACGCTGAAACAGAAACTGGAATATGAAGCTGTTGAAGCTTTCTTTTTTTCTCCTGACCCGAAATAAGTCTGTGACAGCATCCGGTTCTCTGCTCAAATCCAGCCAAGAACACACATTATTCCTCTGCACCCATTGTTGTTGGGACGACGGCCTTCACTGCCAACGATTTAAATAAAAAAAATAGTTAAACTAATGACAAATAGGTTATCCGGTTTATTGCAAACATTAGTGGAAAAGAAGGCTGTGTACAGCAGTACAAATAATCATAATCACACAACTGTGTTTTGTTTTGTTATAGCAGATAAATTACAGGACTATAATTTCAATGTTCCGCTATGAGTGGGATATGGCTGCTTAAATTCATCCATTGACTTTATAAATACAAGGTTGGGAGTGAAGTTGAAATAATCAGTCAAAAACATAACACAAAACCACATATAATGTTTATCTAAATTAGAAATCAATAATCTATAATTGTGATAAAAGATAAAAACAGTGAAAATGGGATTTGGTGGCAGCCTCAGTCATCGTTTTTATTTTGCTTTTCTTTCCTGTTTTATTTTTTGAAATCGCTTTCCTTCTGTGTCAATGTTATTGTAGCTTCCTCCTTTTGTTTATTTTCCTTCCTTAATTATTACCTGTCCCACCCTTAGTAGTTCAGCTTGTGTCCATTTAGTTTATTAGTCACTGCGTGTTTACAGTCCAATGCTTCCCCTTCTCAGTGCTCCGTTCATTTCTGTTCATCGCATGTGTTTCCAGCCTATCTCCTCACGTCAGGCTGGTTTCCTCATTCTTTTTTTGACTGCCTGCTTCAGAAAACTCCAACTCTTCAAATAGAATCATAATTTATACTTTAAATATGCCATCTGCATCCCACATGAAGAATAAGTGAAAAACTTTAATTAATATAGACATATGTGATGTATGTACCCATAAACTGACAACTACGTAAATTATGTATAAATGTATCCTTTTCAAAGCAGTTCAAGATGATCTCTGGTTTTAGTTAAGGTTATATATGCAACAAAATTCTCTGATTTCAGTTGATGTGTGCCTTAGAAACTACTCTCAGTGCCAGTTTCTGAGGAGCTTTTGCTGCCTGCATGTGTTTTTTGTCTCCATGTCTGGCAGTGGCACCATTAAACATGCTGGTGACTTGTGTCTCAAACGTCTTGCCAAGACATGTTTTTCCTCTGGACCCTCCTGCTTTTTGCCCTGACTCATTTTTTTCAAACTATTTTCTTTTTTTTTCCTCTCTCCATGTTTTGGTCTTTCATGTTCTTGTTTGTTTACATTCGCAGGGGATGAAAATCACAGACTCAGGAAGATGCAGCCAGGAACGAGTCCATTCTCCCCTTCTCTTTGTCCTTTCCTTCCCCTTCTTTCCGTGCTGAAATGCAGCCGGCGTGTTTGGGGTTTCCAAACTAGCGTCTGTGTTGGGGGTCTCTGGAGAGCAACCCCACCATAATAGGTGGAGTGGGCAGGCAAGCACAGGGGAGGGAAAATGAATAGCATGCTGTGGGGCTTTCCAAAGCCTGGCTCCTCACACGGCCTTTGTGGACAACACTGAGCTGAATTTCTGCCTGTATTCAACTCAGCTTACAAATCATCTAGTGTGATGAGGGATAACGAATGAAAAATGTTTTTCCAGCCAAATCTGGCTTTTCACCAATCAAGTGAGGTTGAAAAAAAACAACCCAGCTTGTTACAAAGTCATGCTGAGAAGAAGTTTTTTAATTTGTTTGTATTATTGCTGAATTCTTAGCTCGGTCCCTCATGCAACTTTGCCCTATATTTCACAATTCGTTCTCTCCTCTCCCTGTTTCCTCTTTTCTCTGTGCTCTTGGACATTGAGTAAAGGGTTTTTGCTGTGGTATGCATGTGACCGCGTGTGCACGTGAGGATGTGATATGTGTGTGTGCTCCATTCCTCATAGTAGCCTCTTGATTCTCGTGAAAAGTTGTACGCTGTGATACAGCTGTAAATCTTAACGGGGAGCTGATAAACTGGAGAACCGGTGACAGCTCAACTTCCTCCTCAAAGAGTGGACTCCCTAACCTTGGGAAAGTAGTGCCCCACGCTCCAGAAAAGTGGGATCAGAGAACTCACTGATGGAGTGCACAGGAGAAAAAAGAGGAAAGGCACCCCCCTATCTTTTTCAGCCTCCTTCCATGCCCCTCCTAACCCCCATCCCTTCATCTTACTGATTATGAGTGTATGTCAAAGGAAGGGAGGAGCAAGTACAGAGAGTTGGAAACAAGAGGAAACATCCAGATCTCAGACAGGCGTGAAGCACGTCAACTGACTCACTCAGAGCTGTGCACAAACAGCAGCCGACTCCTACACAGGCGACCGCATTCTTTAATCGCTGAGAGGCACACACAGACTGTGCACAAACAGTACAGAAGCAGGGCGCACACTTGGAAAGCACTCACTGTGCAAACATAGGAAGAGGCCTTTCTCTTTTGTCACGGACATGCAAACCTATAGGGAGGCAGACAAAACAGACTCTGGCCACGTCTGTGGTTCCCCATAGAGCTCCATTGTCCTTTCTCCCTTCTAATTTACTCACGTCTTTATGATGGCACATGTGCATTTTAAAGACCAGGCTGTTTGCACTCAGTTGGCTTGTAGTTTTAACACAATGGCCGACTTATTTCGTGATTGTGTGTGTGACGTTCAGACTGAGGATGGAAAGGGAAGTGAAAACATGAGTTCTAAAAGAAAATGAAGGCCCTGGGGAGGGGTGAAGAAAGATGAAGGTATTCATAATATAATCCCTTCTTTGTTACTTCCTGCGTCAGTTGCAGGTGTAAAAGTTTACTCTCCACAAAGTGGAGCAAAATCTTTTTAACCTTGAACTAAAAATTGCAGTGAGAGCGACACATGATGTACCACTGCTGCCCGAGATAATAGTCAGTTCCTGATGCTTTACCAAGGATTTTCAAACCGCTCTAATTTTCTCTCCCCCAAACTAGATCAAACAGGACTATCTGTGTCTATCCTTGACAGAGACCCACACCAAAGCAGCAACACCAGCTCACACAGATTAGTAATCTGTCAGTACTCGGTGGGAACCTGAAACACTGAAAGCAGCCGAGCAACCTCTCCCACAGGGTTTGCTGGCATTCCAAAACCCTGTTTTCCCATTCTTATTTCAATATTTTGAGGACAAAAATCGAAATAACTTTAAAAACTGCATCTCTTCATCAGGCAGATGTGTCTACTAAATTAGATCTTTTCTCGATGAAGCTGTATGTGGTGTTGTGAAGTAAAACAAACAGCTGGATTTTCTGAGAAGCTGTTCAGTCCTGTGGTTCTTTGCAAGATCAGCTCCTGAGCCTTACAGAAGAATACTTTGCTTCCTAATGTGGGGTTAAAGAAACCGGTTCCATGTTTTGTTCACAAATTATTTCTAGGTTCGCAGAACTAATTTCCATGCTGCGAAAACAAACCCAAACTTCTTTTTTTTCTCCCACAGTTGGCCAAGGTTACTGAGCACAACAAATTCAACTGAATCTTGTGCTTGTAACAGAGTAAAAAAATAGAAGAAGAAGTGGTTGTATATTTAAATAAATGTAATGCCGGATGTGCTTATTTATTATTTTTTGTCCAACACATATGACCATCTTTTTATTCTGGAGCTACCTTAAAGTAAGAACATAGAATACATTTGCTGAGAGATTGACTCATTATATCACGCATAAATTATGGTTCCTGGTACTGTCACATAGCAACTTCTTTTACTGGCAGCGGGGGTTTTGCCTGAGGTTGGTTAACAGGTTAGACTAAGTGTTGAAGCATTGTCCTCCATGTGAGATCATGAGTTGCCTTGGTGTGGATTTCAAACCAAAGTGCGAACCATATACTTACACAAGCTGCTAGATATCCCAGAAATGATGGGAGATCCAGAAAAGCCTCATACCACCTTGATATTCGGTACAGTACATCCATCCATCCATCCATTATCAGTACCGCTTATTCCCTGTTGGGGTCGCGGGGGGAACTGGAGCCTATCCCAGTGGTCAACGGGCGAGAGGCAGGGTACACCCTGGACAGTCCGCCAGTCCATCGCAGGGCCACACACAGGACATACAAGGACAAACAACCACTCACACTCACATTCACTCCTAAGGGCAATTTCCCCAATCGCCAATCAACCTAACATGCAGGTTTTTGGACTGTGGGAGGAAGCCGGAGAACCCGGAGAGAACCCACGCAGACACAGGGAGAACATGCAAACTCCACCCAGAGGGTCCTGGTTCCCCCGGGATTCGAACCCAGAACCCTCTTGCTGGGAGGCGACAGTGCTAACCACCACACCACCGTGCCGCCCTCGGTACAGTACATTAAAGATATTAACTGTGACAAATAAGCAAGTAAACTTGTTTGTTGCCGCCAGTCAAACATGTGAATTTTGTAAGAAAAAAAAATCCACCGTAACCATGTGAAGAAAGCAAGGGGTTCAAAAGCATCACAGGATCACTTTTTGCAGACACGATGACATTGGTAGTAAAAGGAAAACACAAGAACACAGTCACATGTTAGACTTTGGCTTGACTCACTGGCTTACTTACTTGGAGGACCAATTTCTCTGCCTCAGGCATAACCCTAGCATACAATCTGCCAGCAAGTGTCCCGAGCATGTTTTTGTTGATTAGGCAGAACCCCACTAATCAGCCATTTGAGCCTAATTAGCATTTTCATGTTCATTGGTCTGCAGTGATAGCATCGCTGGCTGCTGCCTACTCATCTGCCCATGTTTACAGACGTGAGAGCTCGGCAGCCCTTCCTGGATGCACCCAAAGGACCCAGCTGGAGGGTGGTAGAGTAGAGCCGATGAATATCACGCTTATTGTTATCACTCTGTATCATGTAAACCACAGAAATATGAAGAGCCAACATCAATAATCCCTGATGTAAACAGTGTAGTGGTCAAGACAATGTGTGAAAATTAAATGATCAGACTTTTTGTGTATCTTAAAGTAAAAAAAAGAGTTCTATTCCAACATCGACATTTCACTTATTCATGGATAATACTAATGATAATGCATTAATCATGCTAAATCAAACATTTTTGTTACTTGAAACAGCTTTTCGTTTTCTAATGATGTTTATTCTGCAAATTTGAAAAAATGGCAAGCCTGATAAACAATTTTTAGACCTCCAAATTCCTGCTCTAATTAATTTGCTCAGAAATTGAGGTGATATCTAATCAAAATAAACAAATTATGAGCATATAGTGATGTTGGCAAGACAAATATATATCTCCCTTCTTCTTGACTGGGAACTGTGAAACAAAGATAAAACATTAATTTTGTTTCAGTGAATCTCCTCTGTGCCTGAAGAGGCAGAAGTATACATTATACTGACTTTGACATGGCAAAAAATAACTAAAAACATAGATTACTATATTCTACTACCCTGATTCCACAAATAGTGCTCTGTGCAAAGTGTGATAAGCCGTGAGTGTCATAAACCAAAGCTATTTTCACAATAGTCATTAAAAGAACATTCAATTCTGAACAGAGAAGTCCTTGCAGTTTCCAAAAAGGGAGTGTTAAACTGCCTCTGTCACAACATTTTGTCTTATTGAAGAATGGCGGATTATGAACAGGCCTGTCTGTCTAAACAGTTAGAGTGAACATTGAACAGTAAAAACATTTTTTTAAATTTTTTTAGAAAAACCCGACAAATCAGGAAAGCCAATCTGTATTTTCAAATGAAGTTGACCCTTTGTAAAAGATAAATCTACAAAGGAAAATAGTTTCAGTGCTTTCATGTGAATTTGCTCTCACTTCAACTATCTCCTCTGAAAGGTTAAAGTTATTTTACATCCAGCATGCTAATTTGTAGTAGCCCTCACTCACACCTGTTAGCCCTGACCAGACAGGCTCCAGAAATGACAACCTGTCTCATACACACATCTAACGGCCACCGTGTCAAGGTTCAAAGGTAAGCGGGCATGCGGCAGCTGTGTTAGCAGTTTTCCCAGCCCTGAAGCTGTTTCTGGTTGTCGCCCCACAAATTGCCGCTGATTTCTGTTTGATTACAGCTCAAGTGTCCTGATTCAACCCTGTCTGCCTTGGTCACTCGCGTAGCAAGCCGGAGCTGAAAAACAAACAGCAGCAAGTCAAACTGACAGGGCATTGGCCTCTGAGGACTTGAAGCCAGATTATAAATCAAGACTGTTACACAGCGGTGATACAAATCTGTTTACTCTGTTTTTGCACGATCCAGGGATTCAACTCTGTGCGCACACTGTGTTGCAGTTTCAGGGAAAAGACTTACTTGAGTTGCCACATACAAACAATCCTGTTGTGCAAGGGCAAAAAAAAAGTATTTACTGTGACAGACTGACCAGCCTCATATCTGTCAAAGAGCAGCTTGGTGAATTTGTTTTATGTCAACTTTCTCTCTCTGGCACTGGTTATCATTTTCTGCAGATGTTCTTGGACTTGAGTTTCCATCATGTGGCTGATGTTTTGACGTGATTCATGAGCCATGTTGGGTTGAGAGCAGGAGGGAGGCCATCCAGGCAGCCGAGGTTGACTAAGATGTAACTGGTGTGATGTATGGATGAGGAGCAGCCACTGCGAAAACACGTCTATTTCAGGCCTCCATTGTTTCCCATTCAGTCATCGCTGTGTATGTAGCGAGTCAACAGTCAGTCTCTTGTGTATACCACCCTTTCGCTTAAAAAACAGGAGCATATGTTTCCTCTTTCGCAGCACGCGTCCTTCCATTGACCAAAAGCCCTTTCATCTTCTTCGTATTCTTGAAAGAGCAACCTGAATTGCAGCACACACACGGTGAGAAAAGCTCCGATTGCATGGCAACGCGTTTCCATAACGGCATAAATGTTTGGCAGCACATCTGTTGTCTGAGTCTCTTGTCAGTCTGTGGCCCTTTGGCTCTCCTTTTTCTCGTAACAGAGGAGCTGGCAGCATTGTATCTTGGAGAAACACTCGATTTGAATGAGTTGCTGGGAATACTGCAGAACACACCGATGCCATCTGCTTCCCATTAAGACGGCAAAATTTATTAGTGGTGCTAAAGAGTCAAGAATGGATTTTCCAGGGTTAATCTGGGTCAAATCATCACAGAGCATTGTTCAGGTTATGGTGTCTAGCTGTGTGTCTTCTACTCACCCTGCAATTTAAACATTTATTTAAATCCACGATGATAACATTTATTTTTTTAGAATCCCTCAAAATATCTGTTGTTTGGTTAGTAAAGTTAATAGCTGACTGAGATATCAAAGCCGATGATCAACAAAGTAATTTCGCAATTCCTGTCAGGGTTTTTTGTTTTGTTGTTTTCATTTGCATTTTGGCTCTATCAGGGCATTCAGACCCATCAGTGGCAGTTTAAATGCTGCCAACACATGTTTTACTCACAGAATAGTAGAATAAAAGAAAGAAGAAACTGAATTTTCAGACCTTCACCACCAGGATTTCCAAGTGCACTCGGCATGCAAAAAAACCATAATTACAGAGGATTAAGGCGATGTAAACTACACAGGGATGCAAAAACAGAGGAAAAGTCTTTCAAAGAAGCAAAGTGACAAAGTGTTTGGTTGAACTCTGTCACCTCAGTGAGAGCTGGTCAATCAGTGACATGTGAGACTACGGGCCACCTGTCTAACTTGGTTTCTAGCAACGCATGCATGCACTCGTGAGCCCACATCTGAACAAAGACAAATGCACCTGTCCTAGAAGGGGAAAATTTGTTTGCCCCTCCCTCAGAACTAAATCTGTCATCTTAAACACATGGAGGGGTTTTCAGCAGCTTCCTTTCATTGAAAACAAAAAGGCAATGCCTCCATTGGAGTCACTTTTCACACATCCACTCAGTCATCCAACAGTTGTCTGTTCCACACATGTGAAGCGCTGATGAACACTTGTGTGTCTGGCATTTTTGGAGAGGAAGGCACCAGATTTAGGCCGGTTAAGTATGTTTTAGTTCAGGAGAGAGCTCAGTCAACTGCTCAGTTGATGTGAATGGGTGCACGTGGAGGGAGGGCAATAGAAGTCAAACAGCTCATTTGCTGTGTTTAAAATGATCTTCTCATTTTTCCGTCTTTTCTCCAACTAACTGATGATAATGACAGAGAAAAAACTTTTTTTGTTTACACAGTTTCCAGAAAGGATGAAAAGGAGCAGAATGGTCGCCCTTCATTGGAGGACCTTGATGTAGTTATCGTGCACGAGAGTGGCTGGCAGGTGAGATTGAACCCTTTCGCATTCAGTTTGGTTGCCATCAGCTTTCCTGCAGTTCACACAGAGGGTCTGACTTGTTCACAAACACTTGCTAAGAAATAAATTGGTCTGCAATTGGTTGTCTGGTGTTTAGCCAGTTTTAACACAGGTGTGTCATTTGTTACTGCTTGGTTACTACTCTCTAAACAGTCAACAACAGTCAACAACTCTTAGCAGATTCATACACAGATTTATGAGCTATAGAGCTGGGTCAGCGATTCCATTTCTAAGCTGATCTGTCAACAAATCTGTCAACATGTCACTATCACCGATGGAATACAATTTAGTATCTGAGACACTTTTCGGTTGGTTAAGGTGACAAACGATTACTGGGGGTGACCAATTTATTTGTGGGAGAGTTTGGGGTCTACTCTATCCAATAAATTTGACCACCATAGCATATTTTGTTCTCATGCATGCCCACACCATACTGTTTGGACCATTCAGTCCTGAGAGCAAAAACATGCTGAAATGATCAGAACTGAGCAAAAGGAATCTTTGCGTCACCTGTCTGAAACTCCCAAAATTCAGTAATGATCAAACATTTTATTTGTTTGACTTCATTTCCTCCTTAAATAAAAAAAAAACATTATATTTTGTATCTCTCTTTCACTGTCTCCTTGTAAATTGTGAAGATATTTTTGAAGAAATAATCCAATCACTGAGCGGTGATCCAGTTTTTGACTATTTGACATTTAAGTGATGTTGCATTTTTTTGTTGTTTACAGCATGTCACGTTTTTCCAGAGCAACAAGGAATAAACAGCCTAAAGGATACCACATGCAATGTTAAATGCGCCAGTGTTTCAGAGTAGAAGGAAACATTCTTCCTAAATGCACGGATGATTGAAAGTCTGCAGGATGTTAGCGTTAGATTAGATGTTAAAGGCTAATGAAAAAGTGCTATCATTATTCTAACCTCCTCTGATGTCCTCAAAACAGAATTTAAACCATTCTGCTGACACGGTAAATTTTTTTTGTTTTTTTCCCCTCAAAATGAGGCCAATGTTTTCTCACATGTAATCGAGGTTGAGCAGTCCAGGGCGCTGTAAATTGGTCTAACGTGGCCTTTCCTGTCTCCCTCTCTCCAGTGTCTGCATCTGCCAGCCACAGCTACAATGTTCCCTATTTATAGTGCTTTTACCTCAGATATTGACTCCCTCCGCTTTGCCTGCCACTTCCTGTGAGAGAGGAAATGTGTGTGTGTGTTTTTGGTGTGGCATATTGACCTTTGGGAGCAACGAGACTACTGTTGATAGCAACAGGATTTTATATTTCCAGCCTTTTACTGGGAAGTGCATGAACTAATGTCTGAGTGTTTCTGTCCCTTAAATTTGAGCCATCTTTGCTTCTTTTCAATAGCTGAAAGCTTACTTTTGGAAAAAATCTGATACACAAAGTAGTCAGGCAAAGCAGGACTGATGAGGGAAATGAGAGTTTCAACAGTTTTATAGGACATGTCCCAGGTTTTCTGTGTAAGCTCTAAATCTATTTCAGGGTCATGAAATGAGTGTTCGTGTTGTACGTGTTTGGGTGTGTGATTGTGTAAGCCAAAACGATGCGCTGGAATTCACCCTCCTTCAAGGCCCTGATAGAAGGAAAAGCAGCAAGTGGCTGGGGCATCCTGTTTTGAAAATAAACACTGTTTTGCTGCCAGTGCTTTTACTCCCCGCGTTGGGGAAAAAACAATCTGGTATGTCACTTTAATTCGGCCGTCTGCTTCCCTGGTGGCTAATAATAATGATGAGATAGCGTCTCCCGCTCCTGGAGGAGATAGCCATCGTTTCGAGGCGAGCCTCGTGGAGGCGGCAGGTGCTTGGGGTTTGTGTCAGCAGCCTGGACAGACTTCAGAGCCAGGGGAGGAAATCCCATGGTGGGACAGCCGTGGCCATTCGACGTGTCGGTCCGTCTGGCTGCTTTTCCCGATATTTACCCCTGACGCCATTTCCTGTGGTCACTGCAGAGTTTTTTGGCCAGGGATATTCAAAGGCTGGTCTTCCTGACATTTTCTTCAACGCTTGCGAGCAACACAAGGACAAAACCTGCTTGATCTGCTCTAAACACTGCTCAGTCACTGGTGTGAAACGTTAGCATTTTACAAAGGCAGCTTCCATATTTTTGGCCCAACACTCATATTTTGCCATCTTTTGTGCCATTACATAATTGAAATGAAATACCTTAGCACAAAGACAGATATGGACCCACATCTCATGGTTTAGCAATCACTGAAGAGGTTGACGGATTCATGGGTAGAATGTGTTTTTTTGTAATTTTAAGTAAAAGAATACTGACACTTTGTAAGCAACATGCAGAGTTTTGACAGGCTGTTTTAAGCCAAACCATGACTTTTTACAGACTTAATTAAGCTATGTTGGCACCACCTTTGATGCATAAACCAAAAAAAAAAATGTTAGCAGCCTCAAATGTGAACTTCCAGGAGAGTTCTGCATCTTCCTCCATGACCACCACCTGTTTACACAACAGAGCACATACTTCAGAAACTTTTTTTATTGTGATGCCAAAAATAAATAAATACTGCAAACCATGTCTTCATGGTTTGTAGTAAAGAAACATGTAACATTTTTCTTAGAGGACACTATGATTGTCCTTGTCCTTGATATGAAGGAGCCATAAATAGCTTAGGTTGCTTCTACAACTATTTATGTTGGAGATGGTTGACACAAATCACTTCGGTACGATGGTTTTGAAACGCGACGCAGGAAGTTACTCTGAGGTGTGGCTTCTAAAGAGCACTTGGAAACTTTGACGGACTGAAAGTGAAATATGTCCTGTGCAGAAGCAAAAAAGCAGCAAGCCTTGAGGAACAGAACAAAAAACAGACACATGTGCAGAATGTGAATTTATTTAATTTCCATTCTGTGAAAAGAATGGCCTTGTAATCTTGCTCCTTCACAAACAGCTTATAAAAAAAACTGTTACGTACAAAAATACATGCTGCAATTAGGACTCAAAATTCAGAGATTCAGTGTTTAATTCAAATATATCATTTGCATATGAACGCCAGAAAAAGGTGGCTCTGAGTGAGGAAAGTTTATTGAAAAGAACTACAAGAGCAAGAATCCAAAAGAAGGCACTTCTTATTTTCTGAACTCTTCATAAAGCTTATCCAGCCTACATTCAAAAAGATTAACATGTGTGCACAAACGGTGAGGAGGGAAGGCAAAGATAAGCCAGAGAAAAGACACTTCAGCTTCACTGAAATGCTGGAGCCACATGTGGGAGATCCCAGCTACTGCTACAGTACTACAAACCTAAGGAGAGCTGACTTTGGAAAAGTAACCGGATTGTAAAGACAATGACGGCAGGGAAATTATTTTAGACTCACCCATCACTTTCCCACTCCTGAGTAAAACCAAATACCCAAAATAAAACATGAAAATAACCAAGGGATCTGCTTTTTGATTCACACAGTAAGAATGTTCAAGGCAAGTCCTTAAGAGGCCAGTTTTTAACAAATGTTTGTTTTCATCTACAACTTTCCTAGTTCTTCCAAAACTTCCCTTTCAAAGTTGACCATTACTCGTCTTGCAGCCCATCTTGAAAGCCACTTCTTGGTGTGTCAAATGCAACTTTCTTTAACAGTTCAAAGAGTCTTCCAAAACCCTCTAAAAATGTTCAGTTTCTTTCAATCTGGTCAATATCAAGTTCCCCCCCAAGCTGGAAAATGTCTCTCTGTGTCCCACAGTCACCCTTCCAGAGGGTGCGTTTACTGTCCACAATGTCCACAGGAGACCCGGACCGTGAGTCAACGCTACAAGCGGAGTCGCTATCGAGCTCCTCAAAGGATGAATCCTCCTCCTCATCGTCGTCTCCTATCGCATCCTGGCACGACTCTAATCCCAGCTCAGACACAGCCGTGAAGTCCAACTCGGACTGGACGGCCGTCTCAAAGGGGGGCGGCGGCAGGCTTGATTGGCAGCTTTCGGAGGCCGAGAACCCAGGGCAGCTCAAGCTCTGGAAGGTCTGAAGTTTCTGTGCAGAAAAGTTCAGAGAAAGAAGTCGACATTAGTTTGAATCTCTTGGCAAGGCTCAGATTCTGGTTTCACCCTGTTGAGACCATAAACGCTGAGGCGAGAGAGGGAATCCGAGCTTGGGGTTCTCCACAAAAGTCAGGGTGATATCGAGTTTCATTTTGGACAGTCAAAAGCTGGCTTTCCCTTTCATCAAATGCATGTGAACATGTAAACATGAATACACACACAAGTCGCTGCGGAAAGTACACAGAACTCTAACCCATCTGGGTTGAGTGAGGAAAAACACTGAGATGCGTTGCAAACCACAGATGGTATCTTAATCAAAGTGTGCTCTAGGCTTATTCTTCGCTGGAAGACACTCTGAAAGGCATACCTAACCCAACCCTAAGTGATACAAAACACGTTCTAGTCAGGCCATGGCTGTTTACAGTGGTATGGTGTTTTTTTAGTACACTACCAGGAGTGTCAGGGGGAACTTGTATGCAAACAGACAACAGTTTTGCTCTCAAACGTTGACCTCAGAGAGATCAAATTCTGTCAAAAGTTGTCTCCTGTTATGGTTTCATGCCCTTTTCCCACCCCGACTTCCTCTCTCCAACAAAGAAAGGCAGTTATGCAGTGCAGTGAAGGGGTTAATGATCTCTGGAGTGCCCCCAGCAGCAGATGTTGGAGGCATGGAGGTGAATAGAGATGAGGTTTTCTCTATAGAGCCTCGGCTTACATGACAGACACCTCTAATGTTCCCTAGCATTTGTTCAGACATTGCCTTTGCCGTTACAATGAGCTGGGAGTCTCCCTCTCCTAAGTCTCATTTAAGGGAGCTCGTGCAAGGCCCAAAGGAAAAACTGTAATGCAAGGTTTTGTGTGTGTGGGTTTAAGGCTGGCTCATTCTAGCTGGATTAACTTTACTTTTACGATGCTTCATCTGCAAATGCTTGAGGTGAACATGTGAAGAGTGGGAGGCCTTTGCTGTAGTACCCCACTGCTGTAGTTACCCCACTGGAGTGGAAAAGGGGATTTCTAAGCCCTAGATCCCTCTGTTCAACCTCTAGCATTACCCCACTACTAATTATCACAGCAGAGGAGGAGACGAAAGCACGAAAGAAAGGAGGGGGAGAGGCAGCTCCTATACAACAAGCTTTCTATAAAGTCTGCTGTGGCAGACTGAGCTTTGTGTGGGTGTGCTGGTGGGTTGGAGGTGCACGCTGAAATTTCTGTGACATACTCAACTTTACCAGATGACATATATACATTTCATCTGTATATAAAAGCAGGATAGGCTGGTCTGTGTGTTGCCACACGATGGCCTTTTACAAATATTTCACTATCATTTAATTTGAATAATTCTGTAATAAGCAGAGCAAAAGGTATAATGGGCTCAAATGGTGTTAGCTCGAAGCATGAGCCTTACAGCCACAACCTCCAATGTAACGATGATATCTGCAACATGGGAATCTGAGCAAGCTGCTGTGGGAAACAATTCTGCACACGCTAACAGCAGGTAAATAGCTTCCTGACCAACTAAACAAAGAACAAATAACTCCATGCTATGTGTTATGGCACATGGTCCCGCTGGATACTTCAGTTCACTGTGTTTGTCTTTGTTTTTTTTTTGTTCTTTTGTTGCTTTAACTCTGTGCTAAAAGGAGATCAGTCAGTTGACATCCATTCAGACAGACAGGAAAACAGTTCTCAAACAGTCAACGACTGGGAAACATAAAAACCAGCATGGATTTAACTCATACCTGACAGTCAAATTACACAGTTGCACATTTCTACATTAATCATCTGCATTGTTGTCTGTGTGAAGGAGCTGACTTTAGTCTGACTGGAATTCAGTCCAACACAAATGCCTTGAGGGTAGGGTGAAAGAAGCATAAATATCTTTAGTTTTCAGGTGTTGAAAAGGGGCCTGATAGCATGTGTGACTAACCACCGCTGAGGTTTACAGCGCACATTTCCAATACGACGCGTAATTACACACATCGAGAAAATGCACCTAAATGCGGCCACCTAGGTGCTCCCACATGCCTGCAGACGCTCAGCTATGATCACCACGCCTGCCATTCCAGCACCGGACGGAGATGTATCCAGAGGAGGGAAGGAGAGTAGCAGCACAAACCCAGGGAGGTGAGAAGATATTAATAGAGAGGGCCGAGGAGCTTGTCTGCCAGCTTTCCTGCTAAAATAATACTCCCCTGCTTAATCTCACACAAGCATCCAGGCCCACAAATCCAAGCCCTTGCTCAACACGTCCCCCTTTTATCACCTGCGCCGCAAACGTTCCAGGATACAATTTTCTAATTGTTTCTTCAGAATGGACAATAACTCGAATGTGCAGCGTAACCTCACCAATCTGTTTCCTGAGAAAAAAAAACAACGCGTCTGCTGAGTCAGCAATCAGTCAGCAAGTGACCGGCAATCACCAGACGACATTCCCCATTCGACAGCTCACTACACCCATGACTGTGAGGGGGGAAAGCATTCTGCGCCAACGTGGAGGGAGGACCGAGGACAGAACAGAAATAAACTGCTGACAGAGACTATGTTTGAGGAATTTTGGGGGGGGGAGGGCAACACGGAAATCCCTGCGTGTCATGCTATAGCCAATTAGCGGGACACGCATCCCCAGAGTTCACACCCATCCTCATTGACGTGGATGAGGGATCTGGGGAGGCCAAATTACACCATGTTCCACTGACAAAACAGATCTCAGTTGTCACAATCCATCACACCCCCCCCCCCTTCTCTCTCTCTCTACCACACAGGCACCTAAAAAAGAAGTCAGATTTACTCCACTCTTTGAGGCTAAACATGCGTTTGCTTCCGTCTTTCCTCTTCACTGGCTTTATTCTGCGTTAATCATCCAAACATTTGGGCTGGAAGGGGTGCGCCAAGTCCTTTCAATAACAGCCTGAGGCGGGACGCACAGCGCACCTTTCAGAAAGACAGCTTGGTATGAGACGCACCCACTTCTTAGGAGGAAAAGGGGAAGATGAAGGCATCCCTGACACGAAAGACTACGATATAAACATCATATTGAGCTTCTATTGAAATAAAAACCACAATTGACTTTCTTACTCACAGGTTGCAACCAGCCTTGCATCTCCACATGAGCACCTCCTTTTCCGAATGGTTAGCCAGCTTAAAGAGGTTATTTTCTACTTGTTTAATCAAACCCCTTTGGGGAGAACCTAAGGAAGTTACCTGAATGTTGAATGGATGCTTCTTTGGCTTCTGGTTTAATCAGATTTAGAGAGGTAAAAACTACATCCCTGTTTGTTTTGAGATCCAGAAAATATGTGGACTAATTATCGGCAAACACCGTCAGTGTGACCTTTACCGATTACAGGGAAATTATCAGTTGTACGCTCCTTTACCCCGGGCGTGCATGAGGGTGAGAAAGGAAAGGACATGAAATGGCCCATCCAACCTGCACTACTGGGCTCTTTTGAACAATGCTGGCAGCATTTGTACCAGGAAAAGATGTAAACATTTGATTAAAAACAAAAACATTAAAAAGCCTCAGGACCAACAGGTTCTCTATAGTAAGATGCAACTGACACAGGTAACGATAACAGAAGTGAAAGTGTCGGAAAATCCTTTATGCACAAACACAAGTGCATACATGATTTTCCCCTCTCAGCAGCTGGCAGGGGTAGAGGAAACATGCCTGCTGGGCTCCATTACCCGGGCCTAGTTGATCCAGCCCTGGCTAAGTCCTCAGGGTGACTGGCTGGAAACACAACTGCTTTTGGAAAAGGAAGGGAGGGTAGACGGATAAACTGATGATACTTTCTAATAAGGGAACAGAAAAAGGACACTTTCCCCTGACAGAAAGCACTGTGGAAGGAGATTATAAAGTGGCGTATACATATCAGAGACGGGCTGAGTCACTACATCGTGTCTGAATACAGCCTGGCTTTAATGCTGCAAATTCTATGGAGAATTTTAACTGAATAATAAGCTGCATGCAATGGACCACTCTGTGAAAACATCACAGCATTGCCAAGCATTAAAGCACTACACGCCATTAAAATATTTGTGCCGTTCTATTTTGGGCTTTGGGTTTGTACAGAGGTCAATCATACTCTGGCTCTTCCACCGCTTCCTCTGACCTTACAAAAGAACAAACAAATTCTTCACAAGGGGAAGGCACCACAGATTTCTGTACATCCAAATATCCCCACTATTAATCACCTCTTAAAATGAGAAAGAGATGAAGAATTGCAGTGAATGAAGGATGGAGGGTCAGACTTTCAGGGAGGACACAAATGAGCGCAAGACGCCCAACCTTTGGATGGGCTATTTACCAAACAGAGTTGATAAACCGAGCCAGGGCTGCCAGAACGTAGTGATGAGCAGTGTGACCGGACGCGGGGAGCACTCCATAAGCAAGAACCTTTCCATGAGATGAGAGGAAGGAAGCCCGAGATAACTTAGCCCTAAAGCCTTGGACTTGCAATTCAGAAAACTTCATTCAGCCTGATTTAATCCAGTCACTAATCAGATGCGGGGAAAGGACACCTTAGATCTGCTCTGTGTATTCTCAGGACAAGACGACATTTGTCCGTAATGCAAGTATATTTGGTCAAGGATTTGGCCAAATGCAATAGAGGGCATTTTGAAGCATTTAATTCGATGTTAAGAATTAGATGATGCTGATTTATGTCTATTAAAGAAATGTGACACTAACCTCTGAAACTAGACAAATCATCATTGCACGCACTTCAATGAATGAGAGCCTTTGTGTGTGAGAACATTTCCTGCTAACCTGTGTCATCTTTGCCAAGTCCAGGGAGGGCCTCTGCTCCTGGGCGTCCTCTTGCCTCCTGCGCTTCACAGCGGTCTTTTTGTCGTTCAGCACGCAGGGCTGCGACTTGCTACGGGACAGACAGCCCCTCCCCCCGCCTTTCTTTCCAGCTCGCCTCCCCAGCTCTGGGGTGGAGTCTGGAGAGCTGGCTTCAGACGCCTCTTCCCTCTGGAGCTCTGTCAGGCTGATCTGCTCATGGGAGAGCGAGAGAGGCCTGAGGAAGACGTGACTGCGGGAGTGGTGGTGATGATGATGATGATGTGAGGAAGGAGAGGTAGGGGACACTGGAGAAGCAGTGAACTGGGGGTGGAGAGGCAGCCGCTGGTTGAAGAATGGCAGGTCCAGGGCTCCATCTGAGGGGACGCAGGAGCGGGAGGGCAAACTGAAGCTGGAGCTGCGCTGCATGGTGGGAAAATGGCTGCCTGCTCCCCTGACACTGCCTCCACTGTGGCACCTGCGCTTCTCCACGGTTGTCCACACTCGTGATCCTTGGGGCTTCCAGGATGACCGGAAGCCACTGAACTCATCAGACAAGGACAGCGAGCGGCACTGGCGTTTGCTCGGGGGGGCGGTGGGAGCTGGGCCGGTGCCTGTAGTAGTGTACTGTGCGGTGGAGGACATCACGTGGGTGCCCATGGTGCCACTGCTGCCCAGGCTCAGGTCCCTTATCAAACTGGTGATGGCTGCAGCGCTGCCTGGTTCCTTGGCCCAGTGCCGGCTGCCAGGCTCAGGCATCGTATCCCACAGGCTCTCAAGAGTGGCCTCAGTCTGACAAGAAGCTTTCTGCTGGATGCCGCAGGTTCGCCCCAAGTCCAGCCATCCATCTGCCTCTGAAATAAACAAGACACACAGACTCAGAGAAACAAATCCAGGCCGGTAAATACATACATATTTCATAAGAGAAAAAACACACACACGCACACACATATTATGGTAAACCCTGGCATTCTGTAACCTATACCTAAAAGCTTTTTTAATATACACTCTTGACTTGAGGGAATTTCTCACAAAGCAAATAACCCAAATATTTACATGCTTCTTAATATTCCTGCGATATGTGCATGTCAGTACATGTGAAACAGGAACTCACTCAAAGTATGTAAATATGCAAAGAAAAATGATGCATGAATGAGCCATGACACCGTTTCATTTGCAAATGATGAGAGGGTGGCAATGGGAGACATTTGATTCACGACCCTCCATCACCCCTCCACCCTCCATAAAGTCCTCTTTATGGTTTGGGAAAACATTTGTGAGAAACCCAGCTGGCTAGAGAGGCAACATTTCTGATCATCTAAAACATGAGCTGGTAAGAATGCAGAAAACAAAACAGAAAACACACATTAGGGTCAGCGAGTGTGTCGGCTGTCGGCACTTTTCTTTAGAAAGCAGCACACAAATATGCCATACAGGTGGAAGACATAATACACCTACAGTTATGTGTCATATCATTAGCAGAGAGGTTATGTTCAGAATATTTCTACTGGCACTTTCAACAAAAATGTCTCCCCTCCTGATCCAGAGCCCATCCTCTTGGATGCCTATCTCTAACTTTGGCATGCCGTCTCAGAGACTGGTGGGCGAAGATCGCACTTTGGGCTGACAAACAATGTCCGGGCGCCTCAGCGACGACCTGACAGGAATTTCAGGAAAACAACTTGACAAAAGGAGAATGGGATGGCTTTCAAAAGGCCTCTCTTTGAAAACTAGACGCAAGCTACAGACTGAGTTGACAAGACATGCTAAGCTATATCAATGCCATGTCTGACAGTGTGGGCACACTCCACCCTGCGGTGTCACTAAATGTCTCCACAAAAAAAGGGACGGTGACTGATGGCAGCAGACTGTCCTGTTACAGTTGCACGTCTTTTAACACGGAGGGTCATTACTGCAGCTCTAAAAAAGCGAAAGGGAAATTGTTGACAGAAGCAACAGCACAGTCAATTACAGTTCACTCCCGTGAGAGTGCTGTGCAACGTTGTGTGGAGGCAGGTGCACCCTTATCGTGAGAGGGGGATGAATGACAGATGGAGAAAGGGAGAAGTGAGAGACTGAACGTGTTGGGGGTGATAAACAACAAGACGTTATATAGCGGGGGGGCAGTGGCCCTGATGGTTCAACTTGTCAAGGCATTTCATTATGAGAGTTTATTTGGGAGTCATTTGCAGAGGTCAAAAGGATCCGTTTTAAAATGTAGATCAGGAAGCAAAGACAGGAATAACTCACCCACAGTTCCACAGGAGAAGAGGGTGGTCCCTCTGCTCATGATGTGGAGCTCAGTCTGGAGAAAAGAAATCAAAAGTCGACATGATCAATACATTCAAAAAAATTTTTTTTTTAAAGTTGTGATGAATATCAAACTTTTTCAGAGATTAAATGCAATTTCTTGTTAATTTACTGCTTCATTTCACTGTTATCGTTTCCATTGTCTTTATTTTCCATGGACAGACAGATATCTTTAGTTATGTTTTGAAAGTCCTGCTGTTTGTTAACTGCTAAGAAAGAAAAAAGGAAGAGAGGATAAATGCACATATAGAGCTAGCTTGGGAGTGCAGCATGTAATAGCCTTCAAGAACATTTATCTTATAAGTTAGAAGTGCCTAAAACATTCCACGAATTAAAGTCCCCCAAATCTGGCAAGTTGGAACCAAATCTTAAGCACTTACATTTTCAATTTTGAGTCCGCTGGTTTGTTCACACTGCTATCTATGCCTACAAAAGTAATGAATGAAACACCACTTCATCTTCAATGGCCACCATTTTAGCTATGAATTTGGCCAACTGTCTAGATTTCAGCCAATAGGATGAGGACACATCATCAGGACTGTTTGTGAAGCTAACACTAGCTAGCTAGCTTTTAAAAAAGCCAGGTAGTTTGGAAAACATTTACAATGTTGATTATTGTTTAGTAAGACTGATAATCATTCTTTTTTGCTGCTCTTTTCTTGTTTTTTTAAAAAAACATACACACCATGTAAAAAAAAGAAAAAGGCTTCTATGTCATTTTAGCACACATCAAGTGTAAAATAATGCTGTATTTCAATGTAGCTGAAAACCTGGAAATCTTGGAAATGAGAATTTCTAATTCAATCTTAAAAAATCCTTTAGAATGCAACCAAATGTACAGGGGCTAAAAAAAGTGCCCATCGGGTCTTCCATTGAGAATCGACAAATTGTTGCTGATATTGAACATGAACTCATTACTTTCCTTGAGCACAACCAATTTTCTAAATTGAAATCTTATTATTTTCAGCTTTGTATTGTAGTTACCTCAAAATGAAGTGCAATATAGATATAGATACTTTTTAATGTTTATTATATTAAGAGCCATGAATGTAGGGTCAGACTAAAATTTCCCTCATGGAATTTAGACATTTACTGGAAAATAACCTTCTAATTCAGATAAATGTATATACAGAAGTTCACTACATCATACCTTATAGTCTCTTTTATGACGAACAAAGGTTATTTGGATGAAACAAAACATTTGTCTTTACATGCCTATGCATTAATGTCACAAAAATCCTTTCTTAGGATTCATTTGTAAGGGAAGGGTGGTGACGGCTCATGTACAAAAAGGACAAAATAAAATGGTTCAATGCTTTGACCTACCTTCAGTGATTACATAACATGTGTTTTCACAGACACAAGACAGAAGAAGTTAAAGCAGGCTATTGTGTTGCAGAGGATGATTAAATCACAAAATGCTCCTCTAACACCTCAGTGCTTTTAACCAGTGGGAGTGACAAGGAAGGTAGCCAAAACTAATGACGTCAGTCCAACAAGCTATTTGAATCCACACTGATCTGTTGCAGAGAACAACAGCATACAGAAAAGCTATGGCCCAAGTGGGCCCTAAGTAAAACAAAAGAGAATTAGATAGTGATGAGTAACCAAAGGGACAGTTTTAAGTACTCCATGAAGGGAAAAAATGGCTAAAGTTAGTGGATATTTCATAACAAAGACACTCTGATGATAATCAAAGGAATGTCTGTGGCGCCTGCCCATGAGTGGCAGAACGAGTGTTTAGCTTTTGTAGATTGTTGAAGATCGTTTTGTAGGTTGTTGAAAATCTGATAAATTCTGTTGTCTTTAAAGGACCAGTAAGATAGCAGCAGGAGAAGTGAAATGGAGTAGTGAGACAAGAATAAAATGTAAATGCTCTGTACCCTCCGCTCAGAACTGAAACCAAAGTGTTGGTTACAGACATTCTCATGAGTGATAAAATTCAGCGCAATACTGTGTTATTTGTGTGTTATTATGGGTCACAAAAAATGACAATTTGTGACATTTGTAAGTTAAAATAAAGGAAGGTATGTAATGGCTTCTTTTCTTTTTTAAACACAAAAAACACAAAAAAGTATTTTCAAATTAAATGATTTCCGACTCAGACAATGTATAATTCTCCAAACAGTCTACTAACCTGGATTAACATGATTTAACAAATCTATTTTCAAGACTGTCTTAACTAATGACTCTTTTTACATCATGAATCAAATAAGTAAAATGAAGCTCACCGGCTGTCTCGTGATGCGTTTGGACATTACATCATTGACACCCTTCTTCTTTTCCAGTGTTTTTGAGAAAATGATCACCATGGTAACAAGCAGCTCTGCTCCAGGGTGTTCACGTGCATAAAAAGGCCCCGGGCAGCCATCATATATGGGAGACGGGCAGACGGTGCATTTGGGTAAAGGTGATGAGCAGTTGGTGACCTCCCATCTGAAGAGCAGTGCAGATTAGGGTGTGGAGGTAGAATTCAAGCGGATCCCTGTTTGTGAAAAGAGATGAGCAAAAGAGGAACATCACTACTCATTTCAATAATGAAAAAAGCCACACCGCTTCCAAAATGTCTCGTCTTGCTGGGAGACTTTAGTTTTGCCTAAACACAGTACTGTTGCCTTAAGCACCTGTAGGCAAATAAAGGTTCGTGAGCCAAATCAAGATGCCCACAGGGAACTGGAATAAGACCAGATGAATGCTGCATATAGAGCATATACCTTTAGGGTCCCTTCCTCTAAACTGAAATGTATACAAATTCAGAACACAAAACATACATAAAAAATATACATACATAATGAATACACTTTATTGCTTAATAAAACACAGAGATTAACATTATGCCATATAAGTCTGCATTAACAAAACTTGCATAGCTGCCTTGAAACTCCAGACAATTTGTATAGCTGCTAACTATCGACCAAAATAAACTATACCCTAAGGACAAATGTATCTTTTCAGTTAACCATTTACTTTCCTGACATATAACTCAGTTTACCCACCCAGCTATTGGTTTAGTAACACTCCCATGAAGCTGCTATCTTGGTAAACAAAATGCTAACTATGACTAAATCACCAGAATCATCCTTGTGAATAATGGAACATTTGGGTTGTTAACATAATGCCAGCAACATATGGAAAGCAGTGCATGGTGAACCAGAAGATAAAGCTTAGATAGTCCTAGGAAAACTGCCCTGGCCTCACATGGCTGCAGATGTGGCTGACAGACACGAACAGAGCAGGAACATGTATGGAGCTGTGGTTGCTGCACCCGCATTTGGAAAAGCACAACTGCAGTAAACGTGCGAGGGAGCTACAAATTTGGCAGATAGTGTTCTGTTCTGCTTTTCTGGCTCCGTTATGAAAGTGGGAAACATCTTGGGGCATGATGGCCAGGATCAGTTATGCTTTATTTGTGGAAAGAGAAGCGCAAGTGCCTTTGGGCCCAAATCTCTCTCATTTATTAATAAGCCACCAAGCCCACTGACAGCATGCAAACATAGATATTCCAACTGGAGGCCAACAACAGCTTCACTCTGCACAGCCACACATGAGGCTAATGGATGCCACAGGCCTGCCATGTTATCCCGCCTGTGTAACATGTGGTTTTCAGTTAAATAAGGGCTGTTGCATTTAACATGCTTGGGCGAGAGGGTGTGTCCACAGTATTAAGTTAGCTTTGTGGAACAGAAATGTATGAAGAGAAAATCATAAAAGAGAACATGTAGGTTGGATGTTCACAGAGGGATTTGATAAGAGAGTTTTACAACTGTGGTTGTGTCATGAAACTTCATAATGTCATCTCTGTCCCTACCCTCTGCCTTAGCCTCATGACTACATTAAGAATATAAATGTTTCATGTAGGCCTGCCCTGAACCAACTGCTAGCATATGACTCCCATTATCTCCATTTATCCCAGAGAGTCAGCGGAGCACAACTGGGCCTCCACAGGAAAGAGAAGCTGGTACTGGTGGTGGGAGCTGGAGGAGAAGGGAATGTTTTCCGTGATCACTTCTGCAGATTGCTTTACTGATTAGGACTGACACAGAGGTTTAGGTGCAGCAGGGTTTGCATGCATTACTCAGTATGGGGCAAGAGAAGCAGGGTGTTCCTGTGTGAGGGTTGTTCCACCGTGCCGTTTTAAAATGCAGCGTGGAAGGCAGCGTGTCCCGTCTGGGCTGGAACAGCACTTTATGATGGTGTATGTGTCTATACATGCTGTTTATGTTAACCTGCAGTTGTATGTGCTGACTGGCAAGTGGGGTCATGGGAGAGGGCAGAGCCAGTGTAAATTCAACCCTGGAGCCATGCTTACTAAATGAGCTGACCTCTGATGATAAGGAAAGCAGAACTTAATGGACAAAACACTGTCGAGGACCTTGGCAGCATCTCTGTTTCCAGGCTCTTATTTGTTTATAGGACACTTTAGGTTTAGTTAGTCACTTTTACAACTGACTCCACCGAGGTAAATAAATATGTTTTTACCACCTCAGTTGCACATCATATGCTATTGATTAGGGAGAACCTTAAATTATGTTTTGTACGACTGTTTACATTTACAACATTGCAAAAGGTTTTGTAGATCCTGATACTGCACCCGATATCAGGAGCCAGCTATCTGAATAAAGTAAATTTGTCCCTCATAATTAACATTTCACAATACAAACACCATGTTTTCATATATTTAAATTTGACCTTCAGATTTTAGGGTACCTCTTGTCAGACTTGTGTATGCTGGGCTGCAGACAGCAGCTCTTGGCCCACAATAGTCAGTGAGTTTGAGAGGGCACAAGAAAGGGCAGCTAAAATAATGTGGCTCTTTGCCCAGGCTGCGATTTGTAAAGGCAGATGAATAGAAGCCCATTTGAGCCCCCCTAAAGTTCTGTGACGAGGTTGTGTCCATCACCAATTGGCACTGGTTACTGCATACTTGTGCAGAGTGCATCTGGTGTCAAGACTTTGATCTGTGGTTAAAGCTGGAAAAGGAGTCGTTTAACGAGAATAAAATGATGAAGAGCAAACAAACACAGTGCTGCTTGGGTGGCAAGTCAGATACAAGCTCAGTATGAATCCATACGGCTTTTTTCTCCACACAGACTGACAGACATAGTTCATGGACCAAGAAAGGCTAGTGCCACAATTTTCATCTGTTTATACTTCATACCAAATTTTTAAAAAGATCTTTTTTTTTAGGTTAATTTGAATTTAAAAAAAGGGACAGACATTCTTTTGTGAATGTCTAAAGAGAGGATTGTTAATTCAGGGTGAATACACAGCCACTCCCCTCTCAGATAATGTGCTCAAGGTTGTAAAAATGATCCTAGAGAGGTCAAGACATACCACGGACTACTTTGGCCATCACCCGAGTAGCCACTGGCCAAACACAGCATCCCACCATTCCATGTTCACAAGTGCATGAACAATGAAGTGTTCATTGAGTCTAACTTTCTGCATTGTCAGTCGCAAAGTTCTGGTTTCCTTTGTGGATTCCTTTCCATGCTCCTCCAACTACAGAAACCATTAACCTCTGTAAAAACACGTAGCACTCAAAGTTCCAAAGTAATGATCCACTTTCACAACTGTTCTCTTCAGAGAAGAGCAGTTAACCTGTAACTACAGAGTTGCAGCCTGTAGTACAGACTGATGAGAAGTTATTCATCTGACTGCTTAGTCGACATGAAGACACAGCAGCCTAAGTTGCACATGTAGGCACACTTCCCTTCTCACTGTATGGGTTCTGCTTCCCTTGTGGTCGGACTGCCGCTGCTGAGCTGGGCGTGGAGCTTCATTACCAAATATATGAAAAGAAAAAGTCCCAAGTTGTATCCACTCAGCTTTGTGGCGTCAACTTAATTTCACATATGATGCACCATTAGCTACTTTTCCTTTATAGAATTGAATAAATCAACACAGTATCCCTTTTTTCCACTGTAACACTTTCTGTGTTTTATTTAAATGAAAGTCAAATTAAAAAGCACTTAATTTGCCAACATTTCTGTGCTTAAGTATCTGATTTAAACCCATTTTTCTGAAAAAGCAGGGCCATAGTCTACAATGGAGGAAAAAAAGCTTGGAAGATTAGAGAAAAAGGGTAACATCTAATTTCTCAGACCACAGCTTTGGTTTCCTCTTTGCTTTGGCTATTGTTAAATTAGCTTTATTAGTAATTAAATTATGATATTCTGGCATCTGATTTTTATGTTAGCAGTTCAAGCATTCGTCAGACTTTTTTTTCTTGTTCCATTGACAGTTCCAATATGGTTTTCATCTATCTTGTAATCATGCACAGCAGGCAATTGAATACCAAAAACTACCCAAAGAGTTGACATGCATTTGGAGTAAAACAAAACGCACAAAAATCTCTTAATGTTTGATATGGAATAATTTGCAAGTCACTGCATTTGTAGCTCAGTTAAACTCTGACATGCTTGCTCTTCATTAAAACAGTTGCTTAGTTGAATACAGTTTCCTGAGACTGAGTAAGCAGCCATAGCAACCAAGAACAAACAGAGGTCAACAGTGACAACTGGTGATCTGAAAAGGCACACGTCACCGATCTAGTAAAGTCTGATTTCTGGACAGCTCTTCGTGACCTTATCTGAGTGTGTTTGTTGTAGGAGACTGGACCATTGAGCAAGGCCAGTTTACTAAGCTCCAGCACAGTCACTTGCAAGCTGCAAACATGTGGGAAATATTTCCTTCTCAGGCAGTCTCAAATGCGTTCAAAGTTGGCCCCTGTGTCTCAGACCAGGAATTAGTTAAATTAAGTCTTTACAAAACTTGGCAGGCATAGAATCAGTTGTTTTAGTTTGAGGATAGGGAAGGTATGGGGCCTCTTGCCCCTTGCTCTAACCCTCACATGCCACGACTCTCCATACATCAGGTAACTCAGTAATTACACAGCACCAACATTATCCACAAGTGCCTGCTCTGTTTTGTTTTGTTTTTTCGCACACTAACCAGAGCCCTAATCCATCAGGGATACATTACATGGGACCCTCCAGTACTGCTGGAAGTCCCTTGCAATAACTCAGCTCTGTATGGTGGACCACTCCATTGTTGCACAAGAAAGTGATGTTACCCAGTCATTAAACTCATTCAACCAATACGGAATCATTTTGGAGTTACATAACGTACATCAAGAGCTAGGGGTTAGCTGTGAGTGTGTATGGATGGGAGAACATTAGAATGAACACTGTAGCATTCCATCGGTCCATTCACTCATTCATGACAGGTTTAGTTCACCTCCCTGTCCACTGAGCATAGTGTGAAGCCTGTAGGTAAAACAGACAATATCAAAGATCAAAGTTAGGGTGTGCCCAGGCCAGTTTGGGGATTTTAACCAAACCCTAATCAACAATCTATTGTTTTCACATCTTAAAATAGCATGAGATTATAATTTAAAAAATTAGGTTCCCTATTTTTCAAAGATAAGCTTAGTCATATTTAGTATCTCAGTCTTCATATTTACATAATATTCAAATATTTAGTCATTTAGTGTCTATGTGGTGAAAAACATTTATGCTCTGCTAAAAGACAGGAGTCAGGAGAATTTGACAGACAGATTAACTTCAGCATCATAGATTATTTCCTGTTGGATCTCTAGCTGTACTGTACAAAATGCACCTCTTGGCATTGTTCAGTAAGAGATTGGTTGCCATTCTTGTTGCTCATCTGTGTTATCCAGTTGTTTGGCCAAACCTGCAGGTGCATGAAAAATATGTACGTAAAACAGACAGACCGCTGTTTTTTTAAAGCATGGTTATTACACATTACCATGAAAATTGGTCCTCTTTGTGCAAGCAGGATTGTCAGGTCACACTGGCTCCTTTTTCAAGCCCAAACTTGCACAAAAAGACAATTTTGGATGATGCAACACATTGATTGACATCAGCCAGTTGAAGCAATACACAAGTTGTTTGTAATTTGTGAATGTGGGTATATAGCAACTCTTAAGTTTTCATTAGTTATGGTAAAGCTATCAACAAACATGTTCAGTTTAAACATTTTCTTAAACCTGCAATTTAAGAAAATATTCTGGACCATGACCTGCTCCTCTGTGGGAGATCAATATGAGCAAAGTATAAGAGTCCTATGGGTATTTTCATAAGCAAATATTTCCAGATGCCATTGTGGTTGTAAAATCTGGAATTTTATTAGAGCAGTTACAGTTTTAAATTGCTTTAAGCGACCATAGTTCTAACGGGTGGTGATATTCAGTCTCAGTTTCTGAAAGAAAATTACTAAAAATACTTGGATGAGAATTTTTTTATGAGAAACTGGGCTTAGAAATGTTTATTGTTTTACAGAAAGATGCAAAAAGATGTAACTTTGGAGTGTTTACAGTGCATCTGTGTCCTTACAAGTCTAGTGGAGCACATACATGCCGGAGTACTTTTATCTTCATCTGAATTATTTGAATGTCTTAACCCAGGTTTACATGTTTCAGTTTTGCACTGTTTCAATCAGACAAATGTGTAATCATGCCCTTTATTTTTTATCAAAGTAACATAATAATTATGTGGTTTTGAATGTGGCATAAAGTGCTTGCTTACTGAAACTGCTACTTCATTGTAACCGATCCAGTTAATGACTTTTATCATGACAGCCAGCAGCTAACTTTCCAGAAACGGTAGACCACCCCAGCTAAGAGATATTATAGGCAACAAGGTTGCACAAGTGTCTTTAGAAAAGACAGGATATTTTGTTCAAGGACGGTGATGTCCTCTGAGGGTAAGCTAGGTGCTTAGTCTTTGTCAAAGGAGTGGAAAATACACTCTAAATATGCCCTAAAGGATTCAAAATGTGCTGTACATCAACCAAAGCTTTCAGTTCTCTCATTTCAAGGGAAGCAATTGAGAGATTGTGTCACAAGAATGGGTCTAAAGGCAAGCCAATTCCACACTAAAATGATTCAGACAGAAGTTTTGAAGGCAACAGCAAGTTTTTTTCTGTTTTGTTTTTAAGGAAAATCAAATCAAAACACCCAAAGATGACATTCAAAAGAATGCAAGTGTAGTTATTCATAAAGAGACAACAGATATGCAAACCCCTCCAAATATAACTAACCCCTCAGCATTCAGACGGACTTATTTGAGAGTTAAAAAGTATGTTCATCTGTGTTTTCTTGTTCTGTTTAAATAAAAAATGATTCCTCTGTGTCACCACATAGAAACAGGGTTTCTCGGGTGTGTTAATGAGAGAAGTTCT
Organism: Menidia beryllina; assembly: GCA_013363375.1. Taxonomy (NCBI): domain Eukaryota; kingdom Metazoa; phylum Chordata; class Actinopteri; order Atheriniformes; family Atherinopsidae; genus Menidia; species Menidia beryllina. Next base: position 11,963,888 of record JABUIW010000010.1, on the reverse strand, counting down.
AACCCATGAAGTCCCATAATGCTTTTCAAGTCTCAAGTCGGGCCTTGAGGGGGTTGGGGGAGATCTTTTTTGGTGTGTGTGAGAATGCCTCTTCTTTTCAGCAGCAGCTCTATGGCTCTGTGGGCGATGAGACACCAGACTTTCAAATCCATCATGTCAACGAGGAGCCAATACACAAAATAAAGATGACACGTTGGAATAGATATGCTTTTTACTTTGTAAAACCAAGATGTATGTGCTTTAGTACGTCTGGAACAGCAGCAGTTATGACTGCAGGTCACAGAGAAGAAAGAGAAGCCTCAGCAATGAATAGGGTACCATGGAGGCGCAGACAGCCATGGCTAACAATCCTGTTCTGGTAGCTTTGCATAATGCCACGGACCACAGAACTAGAGAGTGAAAGGGAACCATAGCATAAAGGGAAATGACAAATAAGAGTTTAAAACAGGCCCAAAAAAACATTAAAAAAAAAGAGGAGACAGAAACATACAGAAAGACATAAAGAAAGAGTCAGAGCGGGGTGAAAGTGGCAGCATGTGCGTCAGCGTGTGGACTGAGTGAGGGCTGTACACACAGACGCTCAATGGACCAGTGGCTTGATCAGCACGCAGGCACACAGCTGCCCACTGACAGAATGGGGCTCTAATAGGGCCTTTCGCCTGCAACACAAAGACATTGCAAATGTGTGCGTCTTAAGCACACACTGCAGCGCAGAGTGATCCCCTTTAAAAACCCAACAGCGTTAATTGCTCCCATAAATTAGGGCTCTCGCAGGTCCAAAACAGGCCTTCAGACTAATAGTGCCAGAGCTGTTGTTGAGTACAAGTGCATCACATCAAGTTGTGCTTCATTAAAATGATTGCTAGCAACTGCAGACAGGGATTTGGCTGCATACTGAACTAGTTATGAATGATGGCCAAATGATTCCACAATATAGGACACAGTGTACATGCAGCATATAGAAAATATCCATTTCATGGTTGGTTGTGTTCCCTTGCCTAATGAGAAATTAAACTTTGCTTTAAAATTTTATAATGTAGGGTTAGTGCCATTTCAAAAACACAAATACCCATTTTCATATATAAATCTATCCTTTCAAATAAATGGTTTGATAATCTCGGGTATTGGTTATGAAACATTTTTAGCTGAGGTATGGTGAGAAAGATTCAACCGCTGGTTAGAGGAAACTAAAGTTCTGCAGGTTCACACGACAGAGTTTAATGGATTGATTATGTTTATTCACACCTGGTTATGACATTCTTGCAGTGGTGTATTTTGAGAATCAGAGGGAGGTGTAGTCATCATATTGCCAAAAAGTAGAATGGCAGATTATAAATGTAAGTTTCCTCTAAACGAAGCATGCATTTGTGAGGCACCCCCAACCTTCTGTGTAACTTTACACTAGAGATGAGATTAAATCTTTGCTCAACTTTCTGTTTTGCATCAACCTGAAATCTAAACAGCTTTTTGTGGAGCTTTCACTAAGATGGCTTTGTCAAACAGTCACATTTCCTGTTTTGCTGGCCAAATTAACCCGTCTTTCTTACATGTCAAGGACAATCACCACGATGGTGGCATCAAAAAACCTTTCCAGGTATTTTCACTTTGGGCATCTTGGTACAAAACCTGTTCTCTGGTTTGTGGTGTCAACAAAGATCAACCAACTATTGTGCTATAATGATCATGGCAAAACATAACCACAAACACTTACTTCCTACCTTCAATGAGAAAGGACACACTGACAAATAAGCAGTTTTTACGCTCTGCTACCATGGTGCTCTATTTTATGAGCTCAATGGCTTTCAGTGAACCAAGACTGCAATAAAGATATTGCAAAACTATCTTGGTGTGGTTGGCCTCATCTATGTTAGCAGATCATTTATTGTACAAACGCTCTTGTCATTTCTGATCATTTTGCTTCTAGTTTTAATCCACAATAGCACAAACCTATGTAACTTTACTATATTCTCAGAACAGAGCAACGCACTGTATATTTCAAGTCCAAGAATGAAAGAAAGCACAAAAGAACACATTTGCTGAAAAAAAAGACAGGAAGAGAAGTGGCAAAAAGCATAAAATCACTCTTCCTCTGATCAACCATGGTCAAAAATGCAACAAGATGTTACAATCACATACCAATATGAGAAGAAAGACCAAAAGGCTGTAAGGCTGTTGCAAACCGGGGGGGAGATATGCAACTGAAACTTTTGAATCAACACACTCCGACTCACTCGGTTTCTTCCCACAAGCTGTGGTGAGGAGCTCTGTGTCAATACATGCTGCAGAGAAACCACACTGCCCCTCCACATCCAGGTACTCTATGTGTAGCACAAGTTTCACCCAGGGCTGACGTGACACTAACTTTTCATCTAAAATCATCTAAGATGGAAGGGGGTTTACAGCCTCCAAAAACTCCAGTGTACCATTTCTACAAATCTCACGCATTTTTTTTTTTTTTTTTTTTAAGCAGAAACTGTTCTAAAAGAATAAAACCTTCAGATTGATCAACAGGCAAGACAATAACCTGGAGTCATTAATTAAACAGCTACACTCCATAAAGTATATGCCTTTGTCCTGAAATTACAACAACAATTTAACAACACATTACACCATCTCTCGGGCTCATTGCCCTAATAATACCCTTACAAGATATTAGTGGAAATCCAACAAGTAACTCCAGAGTAAGTGAAGAAATATATTGATGCATGCCTGACCAGGTAAAACAGTCACGAGACTGAACAAGTACTACCTGGTGAGCGGAGTTTTTCCCAAACGAGTTAATCTTCCACAAGGCTGTGGTACTTTTTTTTTTAAAGAAAAGAACTCACAGAAGTTTGTCGTAGTAGCAGTCGCCAGTTCGGCGTCCTCAGCGCAGGACTGAGAGGGACTGCGAGCAGCTGAGGGCGAAGCTGCTGCCTTGAGCGTTCAGCATTGATTGTAACGATATCCGCGTACACACGAACGAGGACGAAAGGGGGAATTCGAAGAAACTTTGCCAAGTGAAAACTTGCGTTATTGGGGATGTGGCAAAACGGGGGGAAACCTGATTATTAATAATGCTTTTGTTGATTCAAAACAAAAAATATATATTACGCGAGTATTCCCAAATAGAAGAATATATTATTTGCAGCTAACTTTATTTCCCCATCCTTTCTGAGTTGGTACATCCCACTGCGGTCCGCCTCCCTCAGGCATTTACTCATGTGCCACTATATTATTGTGTATTTGACGTGAAAGGGGCAAAAAAGTACCGAGTGGTCAGTGCAACAAAATAACCAAGAATGCCTTTGAAGCTGCTCATTTCAAACTTTTCTCCCTTTGATTCATTTTCATTTGGGCAGAATTAACCCTTTAAAGGGTTAAAACGTTTAGTTTTTTAACCCAGACATTACTCCCAAGGACAGTGTGAAAAACGTCCTTACTCCCTTCCACTTTCTGCCGTGGAAAGGTCCACTGCTTCATGCTGGAGCAATTCAGTTCAATCCACAAATGTCTTATTAGTAGACGCTCGAGTATGTTTCCACAGAGATGGAAGCAAAACATAAATATTTGCAGTATCACACTGGAGAGGTTAAAAAGAATGAAAGGCATTGGAGCTGGTAGGCCAGCCAGTGGGTTATGGCATGGAGTTGAAAACCTTATGGGTTAACGTTATGAGTGGAATAAAAGTGTAGCTTCAAACATGCGCCAACCCCAAAAACCATAAAAGTGCTGACGGTGGTGAATGTAAAGTTCAGTTCAACCCAGTTAGAACTTGAGTTTTATTTCTAATTGAGAATAGGAAAAAATTGATTCAGAAATAGTAAATAGTCATTGCTTTAACATGAACAGCTGTAATTGTGATCCTAGTTTGTATGTGCCTTTGACATGTCTTAAAAAAAACTAATACGTGTTACAATAATTAGTAGCACCTTTGCATCAGTTGCATTTAATAATTAAGACCTTTCTAAGTTTTTTTCATGTGTCATGAAAGTCCGACATTTAAAAAAAGTAAAATAAATAAATGTAGTGATTGATGTTTATTGTTTACCCTGATACCTTATCAGAAGACTGTTAAAAAAACAGAACCACAGTGCAGAATGGAAAACAACAAATGACTCAATGAAATATGTGCTAAAGCCTTGTAACATTTCTAGTCACATCAGATACCACTACTTCCCTTATATGACATCTATGACACAATAGGCTTGACTGTATACTGAGGTAGATCTTCATCTTCATCTGAGTGGAGCCTCAATGGAGGACAATTAATTTCATGGGAAAATCTCTTTGAGTTGTAAATGTGGGCACAACATGCACATCTAGGCAGGATATCCAGAGCCTTGTAAATTTCCAGGCAGTAAGTCTTGTAAAGCTCACACGTGTTTACTCAACAGTGTGCCTCAACATGCAGGGCTCCCATTGGGCCACAGGCCTGTGCAGCTTGCACTTAGGATCCAGAGGTTGGCAGTTATTAATGATGCCATTGAAAAAGAAAAAGGCAGACAAGCGTCTCTCCCACACAAGTCACAGCCTCCTGTTTATTCATTATGTCAGAAGTTCTTAATCATGGTCCTCGGGACCCTGGGCGCTGCTGGTTTCCAGTTTAGTCAATTGAAGTGATGAATGTAATTTACTACCTTTCAGGAAAGAACTCTGGATTTCTGTGGGATAGTACTCCTAACAGAGTCATTGTAATGCAATTTAGGGGCTACTTAATGATTTATGGAATGAGAAAAAAATATCCAGGACAAATTGCATTGGCCTTTTTTTGTCCATTTTTAGCCTTAGAATAGTGATCATATTTCTTCCCGCGGACCTCATGATTGCAAATCAAATCAAACAGAATGATTGTCTTCCAGACTTACTGGTGCAGACAGCCTTAGGAAAGATATACATCAATTTAAGGTAACAATAGGTGCAAAAGGATTTAGAGATCACCCAAGAATTTTTTTTATGCCAGACTTCATTGAACCTGAGTTAAAAAAAAGAGGTAATATATCAATTCAAATGGAGATGCAGATTCAAGGAAAAACAAACAGTCTGTACTTTTAGTAAATAAAATATTTATTTCAAGAAAATATGTTGTGTGCATTATGATCTTAAAAAAAATCCAAACATATTCCAGTAATGTTAAAAGTCTTAAAAGAGCATAAACATGCTGCAGAACTAATAAACCCAAGACTGAAAGAAACAAACAAAAAAACAAAGAAATAAAGAGGCATATCTTCAGTCGGTTACATGTTCCTGTACTTTCATGAAGACGAGTGCAGCCACACTGTTGCCCTTCTTGCCACCAAACTGAAAACTGGGTGTAGGCAACTCCTGTACAAACTCAAATCCTGGAGGGAAACACAGAGAAACCATGCAGGTTAGGAAATGCGCGCAGGGCAAAGTGGGGGAAAGTCTTTTCATGTGGACTCTGGCTAAGTAGCTAAAAAAAGGTTTAGGAGCTGAGCTGTGAGTAAACGGCTATCCATACACCATCTGTGCTGCTTCCTGGGGCCTTGTAAAGACAGGCTGTCAGTGTGAGAGATGACATCTTGAGGCTCTTTGGCCCCCTGTAGGTTCTCCAAAGTGACTGCAGTGAGACGAGTGACAGCAAATGGAAGCCGGCCGAATTTCTAACTTTACAGCCTGTTTGCTGCCTGCAGCTCAACAAACTGCCAGGTACCTGTTGTGGTTGGAGGACCGTCTGTGTTTTGACAGAGGCAGAACACTCAGATTAAGCTGATTAACTGCTTTTACATGCACACACACACACCCCCCTCACAAAAAAATAGTCTCTTAATCACTGTAATGCACGGCCACTGTGTCAGCTCATCTTTGAATTGCTTTAATTTTTTTGATCAACTCAACCACTTTAAAATAAAAGATTTGAGAGAAATCTTTAAATACGAAGAAAATTATAATCTGTCTTCAGTATTCTAAATCTAGGTCTTTACATCTAAGATTACTATCTGCAGGATAATTATTTGTGTAAAAAAAAGAAAAAGAAAGAGAAAATGTCTCACTGAATTAAAAAAAAATACATCAATAAAAAAATACACATTAAGTAGGTGTAAAAGATACTGCCAGGCATGTAATAGGTGATTTTCTCTCACCTTCACTGAATCTTTCCAACAGCTGCTCTTTTGTCCAGTTACAAGAAGTTATAGCAAAGAAGCCTCTGTCTTTAAGAGCGTCTTTTAGGGTTTGGACATACAGTTTTTTGCCCTGCTCTGTGTCATCTGGGTTTAAGCTAATGGCGTCAAATGTTCCTTTGTCGATGCAGACATCAAACTCTTTTAGGTCCCCTGGACTGTTTAAGAAATCCATCTCCTGAAATCAAGGAAAAAGTCAGATTTCACAAAAATATACGACATTATGTTTACCATCAAGTCTTACATGAGGCTGTAGAAGAGATCAACCGACACCAACCAGAGCAAAATGTGTTTCATTTGAATTTGTGTATAAAATTCCAACTGCTGATGTGACAGCCGCTAATTCTGAAGAAGCTTCTAACCAGCCGCGCCATCAGTGAAAGGACTTCTTTATCTAGAGTGAAGGCAGAACACCAGACCTCCAGAGAGAATTCTACAGCTGAAAACTCAAATGGCATTGGTCACAAACTATGAGGTCTGTGCAGGAGAAGCAACACTGATTCAGTGCACACACAGATGTGTACATATTTCTGCAAGTGACCTCAGTGAGAGCAAGTGGGATGGAAAAACCCTGGAAGATCCTGATGCAGAGCGTGACTAATGTACATGACATAGGTTAAAAGCTATAGTTGCCCCCTGGAAGACAAGCACACTAAATGATTTTTTGGCAGTTTCCAGCACTGCAAAAATGATCAAGAAGTCAACATTCCTCTCTCGTATGCACACCTCTGTGCTCTCCGTGCCCAGCAAAGGTCAATATTGACTTTTTATAGCAGCTCCCTTGCCCGAGCAAAGCACAACCATTTATAAGTGTGTATGCATGCCAACTTGGGAAGCTTCCTTATCACAAATGTTATAGACCAGCATTTATAACTGGCATCTCATGCATGCATATGCTCATTTCTGCCAGTTAATGGGGATGAAGGAAGCATTTAAGGCCTTTTCTTCTCACTCAGCATGCACAATGCACGCAAAACATTACACCACTATTTTTACGTGGAAAAAGGTGAGAAAAAAGTAGAAAACAGCATTTACATCAGCAGATATTTATATAAAGCAGTAATAAGTTCAAATAGTGTCTCTCCAACACCATCTCTTTCAGTCTGAGAACATTCCGGCACATACACACACAGATCCTCAGATTTTGAGGCAGACAATTCAACTAATCCTACGGCATTTTCTTTTTTTAAAATGCGGCTTTCATCTTGGAACTGTAATGACTTCAAAAGAACCTCTAGTCTGAGGCTGACGAATCATTTTCTGCATTCAATTTTGAGTTGAGCTTCTGACTTTTCCCCTCTTGGGAGGTCCAACCACACTTGTTTGGCTCAAGTCTGTTGTAGTGACTTTTCAGAGGAAAAAAATGGGACCACTACAGGAAAGATTCACTATCGCTTTTCACAGTGGGCTTTAGATGATTTTTTGGGGTTGCTCGTTTTTGTGTGTGTGTCTGCCAAACCTACTCTGGATAATTGCTTCTAAAAAGCAAGATTTGCAAACTGTAGGCAAGTAAGAGACACAGATGCCACCTCAAGAAGTTTTTTTTTTTAACTCACTGTCTGTCAGGGCTTCACATAATGTTATTCCATCTCTTAAGTGGTCATTATTTACATATTCAAGAGCAAGTGCAAGTCTGTGGCTTAAAAAAACACACATGCCCACCTTTACAGTGATATCAGTCAGGCCTTCTGCCTGCAGGACACTTCTTGCCAATTTTACAGATGCTGGGGAATAATCTATTCCAGTCAGATTGTTGTAACCGTGCTTAGCCTGGACATGCAAAACAAAGGAACCAAGGGAAGGAAAAGGGTTATTAACAGGAACAGAAATGTTTGGGTAAAATTTGTTGTCACAGTAAATCCTTCATCTTTAAAAGATGCCTTTTCACTCTACTTTGTTCAAATAAAGTGCCTGCGTTTCCTTTGTTCTCACCAGTTCAACTAAAAAGGCTCCATTTCCAGTGCCAATGTCAAGAATGGCAGCGTCTTCAGGGATTTTAGCTTTGTCCATCCATCGCAGCACACGTCTCATGCTTTCCTCACCAAACCTGACCAGAATCAGAGGAAAAAAACAGGAACATTTTGGCAGAAGAACAAACAGCATCAAACAGTGTAAAACCTGGTTTAATATAAGAAATATAACTTTAAAGTTAGCTTTTTATAACAAGCAGATTAAATCCACTGCAAGAAAATCTGTCACCAAAAACGCTGCACCATAGTATTTAGTTATGAACATGAACTCTGAAATCTTTACATCACTTGTGGAAAACTAAACAGTAGCCGGTCAAATGTTAATTTATTTGCATTTTATTGGTCAAAATGTATCTAATAAAAAAATCAATAAAATTTCTGGCTCCATAATTTGGTCTCACACTAGCAGGTAAGACATTTTTCTTCTTACCATATCTCTCCAACATCTCCTATGTCTTTAAACGTCTCCAGTTCTCTCTGGTAAGCCTCCTCCCAACTGTAGAGATGGACAACCACTTTCAACCAACCTTGTAAATATTTGAACAAATACTACAAATGATCGTTTAGGTAACATCTAGAAACAAGAAACCAGACAGTCTATCAAAGTCACAATATGAAGTACAAAGCCAATATTTTCCATGCAAGCTCCCACGATAGATGTATGAAAAATGCAAGCTTTCCCTCAGTTTCCGTCACACAAATTGGTGGAATTAAAATAACTGTCTTGCATGACTTTAGATTTTCGTACGGGTAAGATAGTCTGACAGTATAGCTGTCAGATTAGCATATATGGCAAGCCGTTTTAACATAAATTCGGTTTCGTCTGACTATCCGTAATTACATTCCAGATATCTAAAATTGCATTTTGACTAGACAAAACTACATTTTGACTATCCGGAATGGTAATTTAAGATATCTCTATTTACATTCTGACTAGGAAGAATAATAATTCAAGATATCTTCAATTACATTTTGACTAGTCAAAATTCCTTTCAAGATATCTCAAGTGACATCACCGGATTCGTCATTGGAAGGGTCACAACATCCGTAATTATAATTTAAGATATCTCGAACGTAATTATGACTAGTCAGAATTACAATTTTAGATATCTGAATTAAGAGATTGCGTGTAAGCCCCTCTTTGGCTGTACTGAGCTGTCCAAACAATTCCCTGAACATTCAATGGCGCTGACAGTTTTGGACAAAACTGTAAGAAAATGCCACAATATAGAAAGAGCGATAATGTCCCCCTAAATTTTACTTTATATTTTTAAAACAGTCATATTCATTCTATATTATAAGTACAGTTGTAAGATACTTGTACTTTTTTCCTTGTTTACAGTTTAAGATTAAGATTTGAAAGATTAAATGTCATTTTGCAACTTTTACTTGTTTTCCCATCTGGAGTTTCCCTAAATGTTTTGAAAACCCCTGATTTTTTTTTTTTTTTTCCAAATTCCAGAGTGATTTAAATTTGCTCAAATGGCAAGATGGCGGACTCTCACTGCAACGGACAACAAGGTAAGGAGCTGGAGGGGGGGCTACCGGGCAACCGCGCTACCGGGCAACCGGGCTACCGGGGCCGGAGGGGGGGCTACCGGGGCTACTGCGCCCCGGGCTCCCGCGATACCGGGGTTCGGAGCGGGGCTACTGGTACAGTGATATCGAACCGGGGCCTCCCCCGGTGGCCGTTTTCCCCGATATTCCCCGGTTTTCCCGGTATTCCCGTTTTTCGTCTTTTACCGTGGTAGCGCGGTATCCCCCCCACATCCTTGTTTTTGTCACATGACTAAAAACAAGTCACATGACTAAAAACAAACCAATGAGAATCTAAACTAAGGAAAAGCAGATTCAACCAAATATCTTAAAGATTTAGGGGGGGCGGCACGGAGTTACCGGGATACCGGGATACCGGGCTACCGGTGCCGGGGTCCGGTAGGGGGCTACCGGTAGGGGATGCCGAGTGCCAACATACGTAATAGTCTGAGAAAAATTATTCTTTTCCAAGGTTTTCAACTTGCACAGCCACAGAGACTGTAATTATATAGCTGTGTATATATATTTATGGGACGTGCGGTCATCCTCACAAGACAAAACATACGATGACATAAACAAGGAAAAAAGTGTCCGCCGATCTTTATGTATGACTAATTGCGATCATTTTAATTTTCAAAATCGCAGAAATTGCACATTTTCTGTTGAAATACGGGCTGAAACGTGATGTGCGGCAGCAAGGAGCCGAGCTGAACCTCTGATTACGCAATCCATCCCAAACTGGGCTGTTGGTGTCTGGGTATGCTGGTCTGACGGGTATGCTGACCTGACAGAACACCGGCTTTTAAGAAGTGCAAACGCTAGCTTTCGCACTGTCACTGGTAGCGTCGCAGTCTAATGTTGACCAGCTTCTTTTGTAACATTTGTAACAAGTACTTACTATTCTTTTGTTCCGAGTTTCGACGTTCCGAAATCGTTTTCTGAACATCTTTCTCCCCCTGAGTCCGTAGCATTTCCGGAGCCATGTGAGTCTTCCGTGGTGTCTTCCATGCTGCTGTGGACGCTGAGTCAAACCAGAGCCTACATTTCCCAGAAGATATTGCGAACGAAGAGGCTATGAGGCTACCTGCAAGCGCAGGGGGCACTGGGATTGATAGGGATGTTTCCATCATGGCGGCATCCATTTCAGGTTATACTTTTAGTTCTGTGTGTTATCACAGCGCCAACAGCAACTCAGATCATGTAAGTGTTCATAATTGTTTTTCAAAAACTGCTGCGTAGTTGCTACTAAAGCATATTCAGTCTGGGGATGTATCTGATTGTTCAATATTTGCATTGGACTGTGTTGTTTTTTTATGTCATCATCCTGTTGCTGGCTAGCTAGTAATGGTCCCGTCTATCTACTGGCATGTGTGGTCCAATCAGCCTATGTAGCTAAGGAAATACAAAGACAGGACTGGTGATCATAATACGATCTTGTGTTCTTCATTTGCATGTGTTACATATGTATGTGTACTATCTACTGTCAAAAGCTGCAATTATTAAGTAACGCTACAATAGCACGTTCAATGCAATTGAGAAAGTTGGAATTCCAGGAAATACCGCTAGTATTGGCTACTTAGCATCTTAGCAAAGCTACCAAGCCAAATAACTTCCGTGTATTGGTACAGTTTACATCTGCGACCTCTTTGAACTGTATTCTCATAAGAATTGGCTATATTGTCAAAAATAACTTGACGTAATTGAATAATAAACTAATTTCTATAACGATTGAATGAGAAGCTACATTGTCCAAAATAGTTTAACAATGCTAGATTAGCTTGCTAGCAAGGTTGCTAATGTAATTTCTACTCAAATCAGTTCAAATAGAATAATGTTTTGTGTTTCATCTTAATTCTGTTTATCGTTGGAACTCGGAAAAAGAAAATGCTTTGTGACAACTTTTGAAAGAAATCTCGAACCGCCAAGCAGGCTGAGCTAACGCTGTTTGCATATTTTTTTTTTGTCGAGACTTTAAGAAGTCGGCCTGAGCTGGTTGTGAGTTGCTGTTAGCCTTGGTACAAGTTTGCCTGCATTCCTGGCAAAAGCAGGAAGATGGTTGCTTGAATTCCTGATATTCTTCAACTAATGGCGAATAGATTCTTAGATTTCTAGGTTTAATGAGTTCAACCTGCAAAGACAACAATTACATTACTAAAGAATCCTGCTTTATGAATATCTTTGAACCACATAAATGTGCTCGATCAGTGCCTTCATTTTAAACGATTTTCTGTATTATTGTTACAAATACTTCAGCCTGCAAGCATAAAAGCAAACTTTGATTAAAGTGAAACTCAATTTATTAAATGTTCAATAATTCAGGTTCTATAATTAACCAAATATCATTTTATATATTTTTTGTAGTTTTTATAAATCATTAATATTTTTGGCAGATATTTATTTATTTAGTAGTTGGATTTTTTGGCTGACATCATACGCTTAATTATAATAGAATAGTTGATTACCTATTTCAGCAATTAATAACATTTTGCACTAATTTGTTCACGTGGATTATATTAATTACCAATTATATCACCTTAATGTTTTACCTTAACCCCAGATTTGTGTTTTTACAGGAGGGCTTCCTACTAGGAGATGTAAGGCAAGAAGAAACTGTCAGCATCAGTGACACACAGATCAGCAGTACAGAGCTGGTGCAGGTTTTAGGTAAAAAATACAGCCATGCAAAGCTGTTTTTCCATTTATGACCTTGTCAGGGTCCTGGTGTGGTACGATAAAGAAGGAAAAAAAAGAAAAAAGTTATTAACGTTGTAACAGTTACGGTATATAGCAGTGACAGGACAAAATGAGTAGAAGTCAAATGCTATTGCCTACAATATTCCAAGAATGTCACTGAGTTGACTTGATCAGTCGAGTAAAACATAGTAAAGTTAAATTCTTTCTCATTCTAATTTAAAACCCCACTAATCATTTTTGTGCTACAGTCTCTATGATTGTGTTTGAATGAAACATCTTTTACTGTTCTTTACCACCAGAAATCCATAACCATGATCCTTGTGCACAGTTGTTTAGGTAAGTGATTATTGCTGTTGTCTGTATATGTGGTGTTATTTCATCATTTGTACTTGTGTTGTATTTTTCTAACAAAAATAGTTTTGTTAGAAGCTTAAGAAAACAGTAATCCAGCTCTCAACCTATTGCTGGACTTCATTTCTAGATTGAAGCCAACGGAAATATAATGGCAGTTTTAATATTGATATCAGTTGCCTTGTCCATGTCAACACAGGCTGAAAAGATGTGACTTTGAACAGTAGATGGCTCCATCTGACAAGGCTAGGTAACAGGGCAGGGCCTTGGCAGAGTGGGATAATGGTGAAAGGGTTTTAACTTACTTGTTTTTCTTTCCTTTTTCTTCCCTCATCAGCTTTTATGACTACGCTGGCAAGGTCAGTGAAGAAAATCTCAACAGCATTCTTAAAGAAAGGCGGAAAGTGAGTCATTGTATCAATTATTGTGCCAACAAACATGGGAATTGTTTCCTCTTAAGTGTAATCTTATTTGCACAGAGGCTATGATGGAAAAAAAAAAAGTGGAGAAATCTGCTTTTTTTTTTCTTTAAATAGCATTTGATGGTTTGTTTACGTTATTAAGTACACATTTAAGTTACGCAATAATTCTTGTGTTTGTAATAACCAGTCAACTCAATCTAATTTTTTCTTCTTTGGCTATGTAGAATGTCATTGGTTGGTACCGGTTCCGAAGAAACACACAGCAGCAGATGTCATTCAGGGAGCAGATCATCCACAAACAGCTGACTCAGCTTCTTGGCGTGCCCGACCTCGTCTTCCTTCTCTTCAGCTTCATCTCTACAGCCAACAGCTCCACACATGCACTGGAATACGTGCTCTTCAGACCAAACCGCAGGTAATATAATAATATATGGGATTTTTGTCAGATTGGTTTCTGATTATTGCAGACTAACTTTCTCTACTTTGAAATCCAACTGCTCCTGTTGCCTGCGTGTCTCTTCCCTTCTGTCATTTCCAACTCAACAGTTATTGAGAAGAAATGACAAACCCTCAACTTAAATTCATGTCTTTGTCAGTTTAAAGAAGACACAGTCAGCATGCACAGCTCAGGTCATAGCGTTGGTTGTTTACTAAATGGATGTTTAGTGCACAGAGACCTTTAGATTACTGGTTCATGGAGAGTGGATTACCTTCAAAGAAAAAACACTGGACCCTGAATTGTCTGTTGATCTTTGCTTGTTGAATGTGGTTTGCGTGGGTAAAGTTCACTGATGGTATGATAAGGCGAGAAAAAAAAACACAATGTAAATGTGGACCATTACCTATTAACCCTTAACCTACTGAGGCTAAAAGTTGAAATAGTTAAATCATTGAGTTGCATTTATAGCAAACAACAAATGTCTAAAAACAGCATGCAGTTCACATAGCACAGTTCAGAGGGAGCATCTTCCAAATGCCTCTCCTCCTTAACCCACACACTAAACCCATGCTACAAAGGCCTTGAATGTTAAGCGTGTGATGTGATTTACCTTTTTGTTTTTGTCATTATGAAGAAATCTGTGTCTTTGGGAGACAAAATGTGTGTTGAAGCTGCTAACTGCCCATCTCAACTCAGTAGGTACAACCAGAGGATCACACTCTCTATCCCAAACCTCGGCAACACAAGCCAGCAGGAATACAAAGTCTCCTCAGTACCCAACACCTCACTCAACTACGCCAAGGTCATCAAAGAGCACGGGTGAGTTTTTGCCCCCCACCCCGACCATGTCAGTGCAAACAAGGCAGTCACATGTCCCTCTATATGTGGCCTCGGAGTTGCCACCTGTTTTAATCTGATGAAACGCCACGGGTTCACTCATCTGCCACCCTCCTCACCCCTTCGACGTATCGGGGGGGGGGGGGGAGCTTTAAACGCTTCTCTGTTTGACGGGTGCTCTGCTGCCTGAGGCTCTCTGGGGTCTTGTTCTCTCTGGCATGCGCAAACCCAGTTCTCTGAAGACGCCTGTTTCCGGGTGGATGAGAGGGTTGTGGTTTATATTTGACACTGTGTAGGTAGCATCGGTAGACATGTGCCCGTGGCTGGCTGCGATGGAAGGCCGGTATGTGACAGCCCACACATGCGTTGGCTTGTATTTCTGTGTCTTTGTGTCTAAACTTAGACTGTGGGGATTTAGTGAGGCCTGTCCATCCACTCATAACGCACACTCACCAGCTCCACTTGACCATTTTATTCAGTTTTGATGTAGACAGAAACTACAGTCTAACAAAAATAGATGTGGTGCTCTTAAAAGTTTAAAAGTATGTCCTTGATTTCAAATAAAGAGGTAAAACTTACACTATGTCATATTATTTTTCTAAAAGATGGAGTTAAAGTCCCTATCGCATTTGTGTCTACAGGACTGAGTTTTTTGACAAAGACGGCGTGATGAAGGATATCCGAACAATATACCAAGTTTACAGTGTGCTTCAAGAAAAAGTCCAGGTGAGTTCCCGTGTTTGGCGGCTTATTCCTGAAGCTCGAAGCGAACGTAGTGTTTCACCTGTGCTCTCCTTGATTGTAGGCGGTGTGTGGGGAGGTAGAACAAAGTGAACGCATTAAAGAAAAAATTCAAGAGGACGTCAACAAACTCAAACAACAAATAGCCCTCAGGAAGCACAAAACTGCAGAGGAGGAGAGAAGTATGTATGAACGTTAAGTTTCCAACCTGTTGGTTTAGGTGTTTGAAGCATAAACTGGTTTGAAACCAATGGCAATAAGTGAAGCAGGAAATTCTTTGACCACTTTCTGTCAGACCTTTCCTACATGCCTCGTGTAAATATTTTCTCTTCATTCGAAGATGTCTTCTAGTCCGCAGAATAGATTTTTTTCTTACCCGCAGCACCTTTTGTTTTTGTCGGAACAGGGCTCCGTGATGCACAAAATGCCGACCTCCATTCCACTCCAGAGGAGAACACAGAACCCTCTAAGGCGCCCCGTCTGTCCTGGATAACGTTTCAGACGCCCTCTGCCCCCGAGCGGCCCAGTACCTCTCCAAACCCACCGTCTTACACTGACCTCTTGTCCCAAGATGACAATCTACTCTCCTCCTCCTCCCCACCCACCAGTGCTGCTCTGTTGCCCCGTCCTCAAGCCGTGGGCTCTCCGGGACACCCTACCCCTGCCCCGCTGGGGGCAGGCCTTGGCCTGGGCCTCGGGCTGGGCCTGGGCGCCACCTCAAATCCAGTTAGCACTCCCAGCACCCCGTACCTGGGAAACGGCGACGGATCGAGCTCCGATTCATTGGACAGACAAGCTGCGGGGCAGGAAGACGACGATGAGGAGGAGGAGGACGAAGATGACGAGGACAGTAGTGAATACGAGAATTTAGTGAGCGAAGGCGCTCATCTGCCATTGGTCTCCGCCGGCGTTTTAGCTCAAGGCAGACCAGCAGCCCTCAGCCCCGATGGGGATGCCCGCGGCTCACAGGCCACATAGACACAGACCAGGGGTGTGAGGGACACAAATAAATGACACGCCTCGAGGGGTGGGCATCTTAAGCAATCAAAGATAAGCAAATGTAGACAAAAGAAGTGCCAGTCCTGAAAGTGAAAGGCATGCGCAAGTGGTGTCCCACTGTGTGTAAATCTTCTCGTTGTAGTCCGATCTCCATTTTAAGGGGAAGCCTTGCTTGGTTTTTCGCAGGTGCATCTCGGTGTGGGGAAACGTTGCCCGTCTTCACAGTTTCTTTGGAATGTGAGCGTTCATGGCGCACAAGTGTGGATCTGTCAGGTTTCCGCGTCAGAAATGGATTTTACAATGCAATTTCTTGCCAGCTGGTTGGCAAACTGGCTCCCTGAGACAGGCCCACACTGCGTGTGTTTGAGTTCTGCATCATTTTTGTCCTGTGTTTGCATCACCAACTTTAGGCGCCCCTTCTTGCACTATGTTATTTTTCTTGTTTTTTTTTGTTTGTTTTTTTAAACAGTCCCTCCTAGAAAGCAAAGAGAGAAAGCATTCTGCGGCCTTTTAACAATTTTAAACAAAATAGGCAAGCGGTTCTTTAATTTAAAATTTTTCATTTGAAGAGGTTTATATGCGTGACATGATTTCTTTATCATGCACATTTCTCATTTGATTCTGGAATGTGTTCTACACTCTTTGATTAATCATGCAGTTGCCTGTTTAAGTGATTTCTTGATTTCAAGCTAAATTTGCTCTGCCACTTCTTTGATGGGTGCTTTATATATACACATAATATATATATTTTTTTGTCAGATAGTTCATTGATTTTGATTGACTGTAGTGTCAATGTCATGTTTTTTTGGGTAACACTGAAATTGTATGCGCTTTGCTGCACTTAACAAAATTTAGAATTTTCCTTTATTATTGTGCTATACCAATGCTGACATGTTGTGCCACTTGATTAGCCCTCTTTAGCCACCCTGAGCCAAACTCAGCTCAGTTTTTGTGCGTTGTACAGGGTTCACAGGGCAAGCACAGTGTACTGTAGCTTTACTAACCAGATGCTTAAAGTTCCCTTCTGCTGCTGCAACACAGAGAGCTACTATTAAAAATTGCATTTGTCTGTTCTTTATATGAAAAGTGAGTGGCTGCTACTTCCATTTTCCCATGCTGGTTTTCTCAATACTACTGACAATGCTCCTAACCAATTCAGGCCCACGCTTCTCTGACTTGCTCCAATTTAAAGTCACAATAGAGGGCCAGTAACCCTCTGTGGCTTGTGAATTATACCCTTGGACACAGGTTAATTACTCCCCATCCTGTCTGCAGAGTTCATCACAGTACTCGTGTTTTCGTCAGTGTTCTGTGTACATGTGATGCAAACATCATGACTTAGCTTCAGCATACAGTGCCTTCCACTCAGGGCAGTTTCTACCTGCACACAAAACACATTCACAGTTACCTGTGAACGGTTGAAATTTGAACAATCGGCCTACAGCTTTTTATTTTATTGTTTATATTTCAGTTTATAAATCCTGCAGCGATTTGCTTCCTTTCTGAAAATATCATGCTTTTACTACTTGCAACAACTATTTCTTCTACACTTAGCTCCTTCCCTTGTCTTTTCCAGTCCATACTGACTGCTTCTAAGTGGACCTGTATCTCATGGTTGCAAATGTGACCTTGCTTTAATATTTGAAAATGAAACAGCAGTTAGGTCGGGTAAATTAGCAACCTACAAGGTGAAGTTGGTGATGGGAATGACTGACATGCAGATGACTGCTTTAAAACATCTAGTTTATTTAAAGTCAACAGAGGAAGGGGTTGACTGGGGTAGTGTAGAACACCCTCATTGCATGAACTGGTCAATTCTAGACACTATTAAACTTAGCATGGAGAAATGTTTGCACTGCACAAAATAATTTCTGGTGGGAGACACTTTGCCTTGTGAACAAGCTCTGCTTTATTTCAGCATCCTGTTTGTCATGTTTTTTGCCTTAGGGTCATGTCACTTGCCCTCATGTGCAATGCCATTACATCACTGACCAGGAACTGGCACTCAAAATGCTTAATAATCACTCAGAATAACACAATCACACAATGAGAAAAAGAAATGATAAAATAATTTTGTTAGGAGTGTGGTTTTCTTTGAGTACTGGAATATGATGTGGAAATGAATAATGAATGTATAATAGACAATGGGAATGGGGGTAGCATTTAAACAGCACTTACGGGACAAGCTTATCTCAGCTGAGTGCTTTGGTGGCATAGAGCAGCCGTTCTCAGCGCTAGTCCTCACTCTTTATTCTGGTCGTCTGCCCCTAAATAATGAAGTATTTCTTTGTGGCCTTCTCTGGTGTAACCTCAACCTCATGGCCAGGATGACAGCCAATAGGCCCTGGTGCAGAAGACCACTGGTATGAAGCATGAGAGGATTAAAATTGTTAGAATCCAATAGCTTTTAAAGTTCCAACGTAACTCAAATATACACATATGTACTCTTGTTGTATGGGGTGACCCTACACAACCCCATGGAGTGGGCCATTGTAACATTAACATCTCCTTTAAAGCACACTTTAGATCTTGGCATTTATCTGGATTCATGTACATGTTGAAAGTTGACCGAGGACTTGCTTAATTAAGCACAGAGGACAAGATGCCTAAACTGGGGAATAATAAACAAAACACCCATATGTGATATATTGTTCCATTGTTTCCTTATTATGCTAAATGGCGTAGCAATTTGAATATGCAAGTTTTGGTTATTTTTTTAATATATTTTTTATTTTTATAGATGTCTTTTTGCACTTCATTTGAGGTTTAAAAAAATGTTTAGCTACAATCAGAAACTTCTGAAACACTACAGCTTAAACAAATCTGCATTTTTTTTACAGGTCTGTTATTTATGCTTGATTGCTTGTCCCCGTATAAATATGACTGTACTTATAAGAGTGAGCTTAAGCCTTTCATTCTGTTTTAGTTTTTGGAAAAGGGAAAAATCGCCAGTAAACAATGGTGCTAATTAGATTTCCCCGTTTTACCCATTAATAATAACTAATAAGCGCTGTGAACTGTTGCACAAGCTGTCAAGCATTACTGCAGACTGCTTGCTGCAGTATTTTTTCGATGACATCATCCCCTCATTTTTGAGGGGATACCACGTGGTCCTTTTTCCACGGATGCACAGATACATATATAATGGACAAATAGAAAAGCAATGCGTTTAATGATATTAACAGAAACCCTGCCTTTAAAAGAAAAATACAACCTCCAAGCTCCATTGTTGTTATAGTTGTCACGGTTTGTTTTGCATTCGCCGAGCCTTTTAATAGTTGGAATGAGAGACGTAGAGCCTGATTGGTCACTTTTTGTGTATCCCTTGGTGCTGGCCAATCAGCTTAGTTGGCAGATTCAGGTGGTAAATCCTGATCCTGCCTCTGACTGTAACACGGCTCTGAGCCCTCCGCTTTCCCCTGTAGTGTATTTTTCGGCCCTACTCTGGTTGCTTCCCTCCCCCAATGCCGCCATTAAAGTCCGTGAGCCTGGTATTTGGGAAAAGGATTAAAATGATTTAGAACATCGAAACCAACGGTCGAGGGACGGTCCTGGGGGGGTTCTTGCTTGTTGGTATGTATGGATCCTCCACTGCCAATAAAACGGCACCCCAAAGTACTAAATATGCGGCTGGTGTCGTCCAAGTGAGAGAAGCCTGACTTCGGACTTCAGTGGGCTTCTCCTATCGGGGGGAGCTCCATTTGTTTTGGCTTCTGCTGGGGACGGAGGAGTGTAAACACGGCAAAGCAAAGGTGAGGGTTACACCACCTTCTTGTTTCTTGTACAGTCGATATGGGCCTCTCAGACAGTTAGGAGTAAAGCGTAATCCCGTAACGTAGCAAGCAGCCTACTAGCTTTGCTACGATTTCTGGGTGACAACAGAACAAACCACTGGTGGTCAGGTAAAACATCTACCAGCTAACCGTGGCTATAGTAACAAACACTACGGCGCCAGAAGGTAGTTTGTTAGTTAATTATTATTATTAGCTAGAAATTACACCCCATGACCAGTCATTTAAATCAATTTACTAAATTGTTTAAGCCGAAGCCGTTAACTAAATGTTAGTAACCACTAAAGTGGGTGAATGTGAGTTCTCCAGTCCGCTCAAATGTCTTTTTGGTAGCTTTGTTTTCAGACCACCAAACTGATGGTCATATCCAATTTGTAGAATTTCACACGGTGTTAGGTAAACTTGAAGGCGTGGTGTAAACACGGCAGTGTTACTCCCCTCTGAACAGCGAGCTAACTTTCTGTAAACAGCTTTCCTCCTATTGATAATGCTCAGGATTTAAAACATGCACACTCCGTTTCATATGCAGGTGAAAATAGGCTTTTAAAAGAACTCAATTTCCGTCAGACGGACCACTGAAAGCACAGCTTGTGCAAGGAGTACAGCGAGTCTGGGCCCAGAGCTTTACCCAAAATAGAGAAAGTTTGTTTTTGTAAGAGGGTCAACGTCGCTGGGGAAAGAATGGCGAATGAAACCATGAAACACAAAACGTTTAATTGTTCGCTGACTTTGTACAAAAAGTGCCATACAATGTAAATAACAACTACCTAGAAGACACGAGTTTAAAAAAAACAACATTCATATATGTGTAATACACACATACATATACGTGTGTATATATATGTAGATAGACAGAGAGAGAGAGAGAGAGATCATTTATATAAAGTACAAACAAAGATATCACAATATATCACATGAGTATAAAGATATGCAAATTCCATACAAAGGTAAAAAATAATGGGTGAGGCGATTTCCAAAGGAGAGGTGCAGAAAAGTGCACATTAAGATGGAATGGCATAACAATACAGAAACTAAATGACTCCAGAGACATTTAGCATCTCTTTTAGTCTCATGTGGGTGGGGGCCATATATGTTTAAAGCTGGGGGGTTGATGTCTCATAATCCATCCATAATTTCAGTACTTCTTTACAAGTCACACGCTTCCCAGCGGAGTGTCGGGTTTCGTACGTCCTAGTCTTCTGTTACCCTACTCGGTTGTAGGGCATCGTTCCCTACCATGTATATATATCACTGTATGTGTTTAAAGTCAGTGTCAGAAAATAACTAATGTGTCACGGATTAGTTCTGGCGTTTAGGTTCACCTTCACTTCTGCGTTCTGCTTTGTGGCCTCTCCATGTGTTAGATCAAGAGTGGTGCTTTTTTTATATTAAATCTAATCAAGTTCAATCTATCATTTGGTATAACATTGAAATATTTAGCTAAAACATTCTACCTTTTCTTTTGTTTTCACTCCAGCGTAGTGCTTGCTGTGTGATCTCCGTAAAAGTGGATCTGCCGGGCTGACAGTCCCTCTGAACGGCAGGAAGCCTCCCTCAGTGGCGGTGCGACGATGAGCGAGCTGGTTGCCAAGTGGGCCTGTGAATACTGCACATACGAGAACTGGCCGTCAGCCATCAAGTGCACCATGTGCCGCGCTCAGAGGCCCAGCGGGGGTGCCATCATTACTGAGGAGCCCTTTAAGAGCAGCCCTGCCCTGGATGCCAGCCTGCATCAGTGGGATCCCGCAGGTCTGAGTAACAGCCCATCTCAAGGGGGATCCAGCTTGCTTATTTGTCCAGACTCCAGCGCCCGACCACGCGTTCGTATTTCTGATGTACCTGAGACAAGTAGCAAGTGGTCATGTCATATGTGTACCTACTTGAACTGGCCTCGCGCTATCCGTTGCACACAGTGCCTGTGCCAGAGGCACCAGGCTCAACAGCAACAGCTTGGGCAGCATGTATCCCACCAAGGACATCATACCCAGCAGCCACGAAGCCCCACAGAATCACCCCAAACCTCGGGCTCTGGATGCCACCCTGCTCCTCCAGCCTCAACTACAGACCCTTGTGAGGAATACAATGACCGCAACAGGATCAACACTAATTCACAGCACTGGACTTGCACTGCTTGCACTTATGAGAACTGGGCCAAAGCGCTCAAGTGTGTTGTGTGTGATCATCCCAGGCCTACTGGTTTGCTAGCTGAATCCATCGAACTGGCATCAGAACCTGAGAGCCAACAGCCATCCTCAATACTTAATGAACATGACAGGGGTAACAGGAGGGGGGTGGGGGGCGTGGTAAGTGTTGTTGGGAGTTGTAGCAGCAGCCAGAGGAGGTCACCTCCAGCGACAAAGCGGGAGTCCGAGGTAAACATGGACTTTCAGAGGATTGAACTTGCATCAGGGGCTGGGATTGGGAGCAAAGAGGAGCTCGAAGTGGATTTCAAAAAACTGAAACAAATTAAGAACAGAATGAGACGGACGGATTGGCTGTTCCTAAATGCTTGTGTTGGTAAGTTGTGAGAAAATGTGTTTCACTGAAATATAATCAACTTGTATTCATTGTTCATTTATAAGACAGATGAATGGTTTTACAATCTTCAAGGTAATTGGTTAGCGTGTAGTTCATGTAGCAGTATCCAGATGGTTCTGATTAGGGTCTTACTGATGCTGGCATTCTGTGCATGCTGGCATTCTGTGCATGCACAAAACTCCTCTACCTTTAGTAAAATGTCTCCACACAAACATTGTCCTTAAACATTACCTGTACACTGGTTAGAGCCTGTACCACTGTCTCACTATGTGTCCTGCGCTTGGATCAAGAATGTAGAGTTTAAAGTAAAGTAGGGACGTTTCAAACTCCCTGACCTTTTCACCATTCTGTCTCCTTGAAAGACAGCTATTCTTAGTTTTATTGGCAGCACGAGTTAAACAGCCACAGATGTAGATGATAATCCTCAAATGAGCTAATTAATAAACATTTTTCCACAAAGCAAAATGAAATGCTATTGTGAATATGAAAATATAAAGAAAGAAATCCCAGCATTTAGTTAGTTAGTTCCTGCTTCTGGACTTGTTCTCATAACAATTGTGACAGGTTATAGTCCCTTTTGTTTGTTTGGTTCATCCCTGCCAAGTCTCGAATGGGCAGTGTTTAATGTCAGCGGGTGTATCTATGCAAAGGTTTGCAGTAGTTTAAAAAACGAATCAATCATTTTCCCTCTCGTTCATTAAAGGGAATGAAATCCAAGTCTGACATTGTTCACAGTTCAGAAAATGCACATTTATTCACACACTGCATCCTGTTCTCATGGAATAGCTCAGTCTGCACAGCAAACTCTGCCTTTTCTTGGTAAATTACTACCGATTACCCAAAGCATCTAGATTAAAAATAATCTATAAAATGCTTTAGAATAACATGACACCTGCTGACACTGACACAGCTCTCTTGTTTGTATAAGTTTAGTTGTGGAACTTGGCTGTGTTTCGGTGGGTTTTGCAGCTTGGTCAGTTTTTGGTTCTGGCCATACAAGTCAGATCAAACTGTAAGCTCAACTTTGATAGATGCTCACCTTTCCTGCAGAGCATCTACTAAAATACATGACCTAGGTAACGGGCATCAGTGAAAGACCTACATTTTGCATGACTCATCCACAGATCCCTAAACCCAGCTGATGTTGGCTGGATTTGTATTGTTTGGGGACTTCTAACCTTGTTACACCAAAGGCAAGAGTCACTGTCAGCAGTGTCCCAATGAGTTTATGTTTGTGCAGGTTAATTGCCCAACTTCCATTTTTTTCCGCTGTTAAAGAAGCTTTAAACGGCAGTAAATCTTTGCTCTGATAACAAAGTCACGGCATTTGTTTAATGCAATGTGAAAGGAAAGAGCAGTAATGTAAAAGAAGGCCTATGAACACAAAGGATGTGACTATATCAAACAAAGCCATATCCATATTTTTCTAAGGTGATAAAACTGATGTAAACAAAAAAAAGAAAGAATCCAAATCAGTTTAAAGCTTTGGAGATGTATTTAGCAGGCTTGTGTTTAGTTTCCACAACAGAAACTGTATATCATATTTATATACTATTATCTTATATTACCATCTTTTAGTACCCTAACTGCAAAAATATGTACGAAATCTGTCTAACATCCAAGAAGATTGCCATTGACTTAAAAAAACAATCTTTCTCTACACTGAGTAGAATGTGGAAACGTTGAAAACCGCATTTGCTTTGATTTGAGCTGATTTTAACATTTAATTTTTGCTCCACTGGAACAGTATGCATGAGACGCAGCAGATAGTAATTATATACGCGGGCCTCTGCATCGCATCACGCTCATGGAGTGGCTGGTTTAGCAGGCTGAGCAGACTTTAAAAGGCCAGCATTTGTGTTAACGTTCCTGTAAACAAGCAACCACTTTTCAGGTTTTTTGGAGCAGGGTGTACTGTTGAGAGCAGGAAGTCTACAATCGCTTAACCCCATCCACTCAGTCATAAGGCTTTAGTCTTTAATTGTACATCTTTTTGTGTATTAGCGCCGTTTGAGTTCAGCAAAGGATCTGTAGTACGGTTCCGACTGCAGGGCTAACGGCACACCCACACTAATGGAGTATTTTGTGGAAAGTGGCTGTGATCCTTCTCTATCACACTGTGCTGCTATTGTGTAGTTCCTCTCCTTGTCTATCTCTGTGCCAGCCGGCTCCACATGGCACAGCGAGGCTTTCCACCCACTCCACGTCTCTAGCTTTCACTCACACACGGATCACGCAGCTGAACATTGTGTGTGGTCTTTTGACGCCAGAACAAAAGCGCAACAGCGGTCGATCCTTTCAAATGTGCGAGAGGGCACCACATGGACAAATACTGTATCTACTGGAAATGGGGCGAAAAATCTGGATTGAATAACTAGGAGGTATTGAAAGTAGTTTTCACTGTAATGTGCAATTTATTATGTCACGATGATGGTACACTTCTCCTGAAACTGTTAGTAAGTCACTCTGTCCCACTGGGCTTCTGACTTGTTTACTGTTTCATGTTCCAAAAGCTTACGATGTGTTAAGCTGATCACAAAGCAGTTGTCATTTAACTGTGAGGCAAGTTTTAACAGTGTGTGCTTTTGCTTTGTATTAGGAGTTGGCCTGAAAATATCCCCATCATCTAGTCTCTCAGGATTATTCACTATTGTGCACACACTACATGCACAACGCCTACCTTTTTTTCTCTCCGTCTCACATTGAAATACAGGGCTGTGCTTTGAGTGGTTACTGTCTGACCACCAGGTATGTGAGTTTATGAGCAAAAGATAGTGTCTTTCACTCAAATGTTTAGCAGCCGGTCCATCACCCACTGTCAAAGCAGAGGACTGGATTTTCAGTTTATCTTTTGTTTCTTTACCCAGTGCACCTCTGTGAACCGACCAGCTCTGGGGTTTGTGTACTGAAGTCCCTAATTAACATTTGCACCTTGTGCTTAAAGAAAGCACAGAAAAGCCAAGACTTTCTAGTGTCAGACCCAACATGTCCCTCAGCCCTCTTGTTAAGACATAAGGGGAAAGAAACAACCAACAGATTACGTTGTTGTCCCCTATTGTCTGATTGTCTGACTTCAAAGTCAGTCAAGTCTCAAAGCTGTTACAGCTGCCATAGAGATAAAGAAAACTCAGAGCTGTAACAGCTGCCTCAGAGATAAAGAACATGCTGATCACTGGCATTTCATACAGTTAGTCAGAGCATGGTGTCCTCTACACAAGGTATTCTCAAATATGCCCATAAAGTTCAGTTACATAAAGAAACAGTTTCAAGTTAAACATGAAGGCATGATCTCTTTTATGTTACCTATTAGCTCAGTTTAAAGAAAATTTGCACAAGAGGTTAAGAAGCCAAACTCCTTTGAAAATGTGAATTTGTGTTGACTCCTAATTGAATGTGTGTTTTGTTCAAACTGTGCATTTTTAATTGATTCCTCAATGTCAAACATCTTTGATGTGGCGTGATGCAAAAAAGGACGTCTTACTTTGAAATTATGTCTACTTTAACCCTTTTATTAATCTTTTTAAAATAATGTGACATTTCCTTCCCCCCTCTGTTTGAAAGGCGTTGTTGAAGGCGACCTGGCAGCTGTGGAAGCTTACAAGTCATCCGGAGGTGATATAGCACGACAACTGTCATCAGACGAGGTGCGCCTGTTAAATCGGCCCTCAGCCTTTGATGACGGCTTCACGTTGGTTCACTTAGCCATTCGCTTCCAGAGGCAGGACATGCTGGCAGTGCTACTCACAGAGGTCAGTGGAGACAAACTGGAATTTATTATACTCCTATTTATTATTTTTTTATGAAAACAACTGCTCTAAAGTGCCAGCATTTTAAGTCCTGTGTACAATGTAGATACATGGCTCGTAATAATATTAATAGACTGGAACTGAGATAAATGCTCAAAACTTAAACATACATATTCATGTGCTGATTGTAGCTCTCATAACTTCCATACTGTTATTCCAGATTACCTGTATTTATGGTTTTCCTCCTTCTCTGTGTATGCCCTGCTTTTTCTTCCCGTGGGGTCAATGAGTAATATTTGGATCATGTCCCTCAAACGTTTTAAAGCCATCAGCTTTTTAAAAAGCTTTTTGGATTCCTTTTGACGCTCTTAGGCAAACAAATGTGGGATTTCTGCAACCTTTCATGGTTTAAAACCAGTTTGCACTTTTTGTTCTTGATGCATTTTAGTAATTATATATGAATAATTATTTATTGAATAAATGCTTGTCTCGACCAGCAAAAAAACACCGTTCCTGGTGTCTTTTTCTTAACACCTGTGCTCAGGCTTCAGTATTAAAGTTACAAGTGATTTATTTCTAAATGGCTGAAGCCAGTGAATTGATTTTATTCCTCTTCTGCCTCAGTGGTTTATCTTCAGGAACAGGCTTTTTTCAAATTGCTTTGACTGGTGACATAAAACATTCTGTTGAAATCTTCCCGTTCTGTTCTCTCCCTGTGATTCATACTCTTTCGATCGCTTTTTCCTCTTGTCTCTGCAGGTGTCCCAGCAGGCGGCCAAGTGTATTCCAGCTATGGTTTGCCCTGAGCTGACGGAGCAGATCCGTCGTGAGGTGGCAGCCTCTCTTCACCAGCGCAAAGGAGACTTCACTTGCTACTTCCTCACTGACCTAGTCACCTTCACGCTGCCTGCAGGTAAGCTCCTCGTCCACAAACAAATACGTGCCTAAAAATAGAGCATTCACTTTTACCACACAGCATGGTATGCAGGTAGTATTCAGAAATATCTTCATATGGGTCCCAGAACTAAAACTGAAGAAACATATTCTATAGCCAAACCTGCCACTGTATTGTCACAGTATCGTTCTGGTATGCTGAATATACCAGCTAACTGCTGACTGTGCATTTTTCCCTGTCCCACCGAGGTGATATTTAGCTGTTTAGACACCTGTCGGTAACGTCATTTTCAGTCTTCTGGTAATATACACTGTGCCTCGTTTTTTTGTTGTTGTTATAGCTAAGTTAGGGATTTTTGTTTGGCTGTATGTTCATGACAGGGCTGACCTTGGCATCTGGCCACAGTTGAATCCCTTTCTGCTCAGTTCCACGATGTACAATCCTCAGTCAATGCCTTCATTTATTTTAGCCAAAGAATAAGCTTCTGTGTTCATGGGAGCGCTGTGCATGCAGTGAAAGCCATTGGCTGTTGTGAGGAGAACAAAACATGGTGGCTTGATTTCTAATGAGCAAGGACAGAAAAATGTCTCACTGTCTGCCATTTCACAGGGTTCAGTTACAGATTAATCATATCTCAAGTACCTTTGCTCACTGTTTGTTGCTGTTATTCACTCCTCCATTTTGTTTTGTTTCAGACATTGAGGATTTGCCTCCGGCTGTTCAGGAGAAGTTGTTTGACGAGGTGCTTGACCGAGACGTACAAAAAGGTGAATTGCTTCCTGTCTCTGTGTTCTGCTTCATTGTTGCAGTATCACATCTTACTCTCTGAGCTTATGTATCACTGCACAGGATCTCAATCTGTGTGAGAGAAACCAGATCTCACATCTATTTGGCTGCTTGGTAAACAGAGGGAGCCCTTTCACAACAAGTGTGCTATAACGGGGAGGCTCTCCAGTACTGGCAGTGTTGTATTACTTGTATTTCCCTTCCTGCCAGCAAAGTTTTTACTGGACCACTTGTCAGTCTGCCAGGCAGTTTCTCTTCATTGTGTGCTCTGGTTGAATTATTGTACCTTTTATTCATCCTGCTGACACACATTTACAGATATTAAAATACACTGCAAAGGACAGAGACTTTTTCTGTTGTTTATTTTATCCTATTTATTTTTCTGTTATGAGTTTTCTGACAATCTTCATTACTGTCATCAAACATAATAAAATGTCTTCATTGTCATCACCACCAGTTAATTTCCTGCTAAAATATATTGGTTGGTTAATGATAAAGAGTACCAAAAGCTTGTGCTGGCATACTTCACTTAACCTTTCCTTCCCTCTTAACTGTTCCCTCAGAACTTGAAGAGGAGTCTCCGATCATCAACTGGTCTCTAGAGCTCGGGACAAGGTTTGACAGTCGACTGTATGCGCTCTGGAACCGCACAGCAGGCGACTGCCTCCTTGACTCAGTACTACAGGCCACATGGGGCATCTATGACAAGGACTCTGTGCTCCGTAAGACTCTTCATGACAGTTTGCACGACTGCTCCCACTGGTGAGGCCTGCAGCCTGAGCACTGGTAGTACAGATCAGCGTGTCGGAGCCCTTTAAAACACAAACTCTGAGATTGATTTGCATGCATTCTGGCACATATTCAAATTGTTTTCCGCTTCACCTGTGGAGTGATGTGCAATATAGAAAAGTAAGGAAAAGTGGAACATTTATAGCACATTGATTTATTTTCCACTATTCTGATGTTGAAAAGTGAAAACTTTAGTTCCCATATCCACACATTATTTATGTTTCCATGTATTTAACATTTGGCTGATCATTTCCTCCCTAAATATTTCCTGGAAGTGAGGTAGTCAATTTTTATTGCCTCTCTCAAGGAAACTATAACATCTGGAACTTGACACTCAAAATTATCTCATTTTTTTCTTTACATAGCTTGATAAGCAGACTATAGAGGTGCTGATGTGCACTCAACACATCTAACACTATATGCACAAGAGTAACCGTGTCCCCTTTTTGAGTCCCCTTAGTTAAACTAAAGAAAACTAAAGAAATGAAAGAAAATACATAGAAGTGTGTTATGTCGGCCCGCATATGTCGGCCCGCATATCAAAAGGGGGATTGTCAAAAGACATCAATTAATCATTCATGAACAACTGTTTTGCTTATTTTTACAAAGCACACACATGCAAGAACAAAAACACATGAACAAATGAAGACAAGCTGTACTTGTGTGTCTACAACCGGGACAAATGCACACATCATTACACTCCTGAGTCCAAAGTCTGCTTCACTAACTGATGCAACAATCAGAAAGGCTGATTTAGAAATGTGAAAAAACAAGTTTTAGAATATAAAAAAAAAAAGTGTAAAATTGAATGAATTTGAGTTACATGTTCGTCATAACCCGGACATTAAAATTCAGAATAAATTTAAAATTTCCTCTTAAAATGCATGTGCAATTGAAGCTTTCATTCCCCACAAGCATACAGGACACTGGAGAACAATCGGCTTTCAAGACTGTCATGATGGGCAGATGAAAATTAAAACCACCCCTTCTACTGTCTCAGTTGGCTCCATCTGAGGGCAGAAGAAGACATTTTTCAGTGAAAGGGGGCTGAGACTGATTGTACATGACTATACCCAGCCCAGTGTGACTCATGTCTGTTTGTAGGAAACTGTGTTTCTTTTCCAGAGAAAATAGATATAATGAGTTATTATGATCCAACCTAACCCATAACAGAGAGGGGAGGAATGGAGTCAATAGCAGTCACACGCCTTCCTGCTCACAGGTCAAATAATGTCAGCAGCTAAGCAGTGTGTGTGTGTGTTTGTGTGTGTTCCTGCAGGTTTTACACCCGCTGGAAGGAGTGGGAGTCATGGTATTCCCAGAGCTTCGGCCTGCACTTCTCCCTCCGAGAGGAGCAGTGGCAGGAAGACTGGGCTTTCATCCTTTCCCTTGCCAGCCAGGTAGACGTACATGAAAGCAAAATCTCCCATTAACGCACAGGACAGGGGCTGTCGGTGCTTATGTGACACGCTAATGATGCATGAATTATTTAGGAAGCTTCTCTGGTATATGTAGCCTAATGCATCCTGTCCATCATGAGCACTGTTCTGTACCGGCCCATTTCCTAAGTGTTTGGGCAGACAGTTCATAAATCTGGGTGTGAGAGCTGTGTAATTATGTGCTTTTTCATGTTTTTACCCTGGGGAGCATGCCGGGGAAACTGGGCAGCATTCAGGAATCCAATCTTCTCTCACAGTTTTCTCCCTCATGTACTCTGATTCTACAGCCAGGATCCAGCTTGGAGCAGACCCACATTTTTGTTCTTGCACACATACTTCGTCGGCCTATTATCGTCTACGGAGTGAAGTATTACAAGAGTTTCCGTGGCGAAACACTCGGCTACACCCGTTTTCAAGGTGAGCAAACCTCTGACCGCTTGGGCCAGACCAGATGTGATCAGCCCTGCAGCTCCAGTGGAGTGGGTGCAGAGGAACTAGACTTCCTTTGTACAATGGCTCCGGCCCACATGTGTCTGCATAGCTTGCGTTGCTTTCATAACTGCTGCTTTCAGTGTCTGGTGCATTTCATTTATGGTTTTAGAAGGAGACCATATCAAAGTAGCCCACATACATACATAGAGGCATTGTAATGGCATGCAGCCGAGAACAGGTAAACAATCAAAATCCTAAGGAAAACAGCCCTGCTAATGCGCAGAGCGGGGTCCACCTTCATGACTAGCAGCAAAAACAGTCTGGTTTCAATTTGCCTGCTGAGTGATGCAGTGCACGGGATGATGAAAGTGCTCTTTGAGGGCCAACTGCTTGTGGTAAAGCTTGCTTGATTGATTTGTGGCTTGATGTTGCCAGGCCCCAGTGTAAAGCACACACAGGCCTATAGGAAAAGTGGGTAAGCAGGGGGTGTCCTGTTAGAGTTGACCAAATGAACCCAGTAAAACGCAGCGGTTACAATAAGAGATGCTAAATGGAGACTTTGAAAACGTTAGCTTCAGATGTGTTTGTGAAGCGTCAGAGCACCTTGAGTCGAGGTTTCTGCTTTTTGTTGTTTTTCTTCGATGGTTAAGCAGGACATTGAATCCTTGTTTTTGCTGCTGTTATATATTCATGCTTCCTTGTCAAAGAAAAGTGTTGATTTATGAGCTGTAGTCCTGTGTAGACCTGTTGTATGGATGGAAGAGGAAGCGCTGGCTTCAGCACTTTGACTGGACTGACTCTTGTTGGACTCATGTTGTGTATTCTCAGCTGTGCTTGTGACCTTCATCCAGTCAGTTGACACAGTTTTGACCAGCTTTAGCTGTTGTGAGAGATTTGCCTCAAATTTTGAGAGGAGAATACGTCATCCCTTAAGAGCAATTTTGTTTGATGCAACTTTGTGCAATCCAAGCTGTGCTGCCGTGCTGTGTTTTTCAGGGAGAGGGGGCTTTCTCCTACAGCCGTTCTAAACTGTAACATCACAGCTGGATGACTAACTGAGGCCTGTAGAGTCTGGGATGGGTCTTTTTCAGTTTTTACTGCACGATTGGAGCTTTGAGCAATCTTACCGGGGCGTTCACTCCTGGGAGGATGAGCAAATATCTCCAGTGTTTACTCTCCGTAAAATGATGGACTCCAAGTTGCTGCGATGTGTGATGTCTTTCTTCTTGGGGAGTGTGTGTTGAATCTACCTGATCTAAGACTGTGTAAGGATGTTTTCTTTGTTCCATTTTGTTTTCGAATACACAGCTCCAATATTTCAGCCGAAAAATGTATGTCTGAGGCTGAAGAAGTATTCCAGCCTAAAACTAAGAAAAGAATGATACACATTTACTAAATATTTAGTATTGAGTAATTTTGTGTTTGTGTTTTTATATCAAAATTAATCTTGTCAAATTCGCATAACATCTGTGACATTACGCGGTTCTAAAACTTTATTGATATCCCAAATTGCAGCTGTTTTTGGACGATCAGTCGTCCAGATCAAAGTAGTTTTAGTGACAGACCAAAGTATCTGTCGGTCTAAACCCCCGTATTAATTTTGGTGTGATGAAGCGGGATGTGTAAGAGGGACAGAACCAACGAGCTCTGTGTGTGCGTTCCCCTCCCGCTGCAGGCGTGTACCTGCCCCTCCTGTGGGAGCAGAGCTTCTGCTGGAAGAGCCCCATCGCTCTGGGCTACACGCGGGGCCACTTCTCCGCGCTGGTGGCCATGGAGAACGACGGCTTCGACAATCGCGGCGCGGGCGCCAACCTCAACACCGACGACGACGTCACGGTCACGTTCCTGCCGCTGGTCGACAGTGAAAGGAAGCTGCTCCACATACACTTCCTCTCTGCACAGGAAGTAAGGAGACCCCTGCTCGCGTTTCTTGTTTTGCTTTGACGCTCTTCTTGTGCTCTACATCCATGCCGCCTCATAGATAATGGCAGCTGCGAGTATGTGACTGGGCTCTCTGTTTCAGATGGGGAACGAGGAGCAGCAGGAGAAGCTCCTGAGGGAGTGGCTGGACTGCTGCGTGACAGAGGGCGGCGTTCTGGTGGCCCTACAGAAAAGCTCCCGGCGCCGCAACCACCCGCTGGTCACCCAGATGGTGGAGAAGTGGCTGGACGGCTACCGGCAGATCCGGCCCTGCGCCTCATTGTCTGACGGCGAAGAGGAGGAAGACGACGATGACGAGTGACAAAACTGAAGCGGAGGGAGGCGGTCTGCAGGGGGCAGGATTCCTCCCTCTCTGCTCTCCCAGTTTTTCTTTGGTTTCTTCTTTTTTTTTGTTTGTTTTTTCTTTCCTGACACGGACAAACTGTGAAAGCCTTCAACAGGACAGGGAACCACAAGCCCCCCCCCCCCCCCCCCCCACACACAGGAAACAGCACTGCTCCTCGGACATACTCTTTCAGGCATCCAACACTTTACTCAGACCAAACTGGGACCGACAAAGATTTGGGGCAGAGAATAAAGGTTTACAAATGCAAATGACCCTTTGATTTGCTTTGAGTTTCAAGTGTAAAGAAAAAAACTAAGAATCTTTATCCATAGATGTAAATGCATGTGGTTGTTCAAATAAGAGTTAACGGAAATATACCAGCATTGATTGAAATCAACACTTTCTATCTGTCCAGTGTGAGCACTGACAAAAGCACACTTCCAAATTGATCTTTATGATGTTTCTCCAGTTGTGTTAGACTTGGCTTGTTTAGTGTATTTTGTTTTCGAACAGGCAGGGACAAAGCCAATAAATATTGTCTTCAGAAAAACAGAGATTGTGTAATAATAAGCAACTTTAATCCTTATTACTAAGCACTGCACATTTATTAAAACATTTCTATACAAATACAGTATCATTGCTTGAATTAAGATCATATATGAAGCTCTTTAAAAGGGAGATTTGCCCTTCACAACTCACCAAGGTTTGGCACACTAACGTTCATGTTGGAGATTTGGTTTACTTTTTTCAGACTGATTGAACTGAGAAGTTTGTGTGTGTGTGTGTGTGTGTTTTTTCTCTGAACTTATTCAACATATTTATTGTTTGGAAACTTATTTGAGCTAATAAGAACTTTCTGTATATTTTTCACCTTTTTGTGGTTTTTAATTATTCTTTCAATCTAATGAAGTCGCACAGGAACGCTGTTGCTGTGAGGGAAGAACCAATCGTAACCATCAGTGGAAGTTTACTTAACTTTGTTGCATGGGATTTCGTACCTCATCTGGATGCTTCAAATCTGGTGCTTTTTTTTCCTGTGCGGACGAATGCGGTGTTGAGATGCATTCAGTGTCGGCATAAAACTTGTCAAATCTCCGTCTATTTCTTGTTTGTCCCAGTGTTCCTTCAAGCGTTTGCTGTCGAGCTCGATCCTCGTAGTGGGTTCAACCTAAAGCCTGTTTGTCGTCTACCCATGTTTTAAATCAAAGTTATCGTGAGACGTTACAACATATAAAACCAAAGCTGACAGTAAAAAAAAAAAACAAGTTCTTGCCCCAGTTTTTGCTGTGAATGTTTGCATTTTCCGTTTTTCTTGCCATTGCGTACTGTAACCTCGTGTTTCATTTCAGTCCTTCATGTTTTGAGCATCACCTGTATGTTGCTTTGTATTTATGCAATAGATGCAGTTGTGACTATGATGGTTTGTGGATATAGGCCTGATTTCACTAAACAGAGTGTACTGCAAAGAACAGGCAAAATATGGAAAAAAAATAAAGGAAAACCTTTTTGAATGTCCAAATAAAACAGTTTCCTGTCTCCTCTTCAGATCAGAAATCACCATGCACTCATTTGAACATCTGCCATCATCGCGTTCATTTATTTACTGTGTATGTAAATAACTTGTTTGTAGTTCCTACAATGTGTTTATATGACTCATACGTGCAGCCTCCTCTAGTGGCTAAAAGAAGAATACATAGTGAAACACTTTTTTCCCAATGACAGTTGCACAAAGTCTTTTAGATAAAAAAAAAAAAGTGCATAACTTGATCTTTTGAGGCCTTAGATTATAAAACTAACACATCTGCAACCCTCCTGTTGCCGAGAGGCTCTCTGAAAAGGTTATGGAGTAGAACTATCCTGTTGGAAGAACAGTGCGAAAAGGAAATGAAAACGACAATAGTTAGTTCTTTTAAAATCCTTAAGATTTTTAATACTGACGTTGTTGGTAACGTCTGTTCAGGTCAGTAAACGTGACGATTTCAGTAATGCTACAATAAACATTTTGAAGTTCAAGTTTTAGACAGTCAAGTGCTTATAGACAGGAAAAATATAATAATTAATGCGCTTGGAAGTCAAATTATGAAAATGAGCACAGTCGCTTGGCATCCATTAATGTTAATGCACACCTAAAAGTACCGTATCACCATTTGATTATCTGAAAGCGGGACTGATATGTCCTTCATACATATGCCAACGAGCCAATCAAGCAGCCATAAATCTCAAATATTCATTCTCAGAAACATTTAAACCTATTTGACATTACTCTATATATATATAACATGCTATGGCCCGTAATAGTTCCTTCCAACTCAGATTTTCTTTTAATGTGTACACATGGGTCATCTGATTGCAGATGTCGTGTTTGTACTATGTATATTTCAAATGAGGGACTTGCCTGAACTCGGTACCCCTAGAATAAAACAAAAGGCTCAAATAAATGCCCGCAGTGACACTTACTGCAGCAACGGGGATGCTTCCTGTTTCCATTTGCATCCTGTAAAACGCAGCTTTCAAACGTGAGCAAGACAAAGAACCATCCTGGCACAGTTCCACATGTTAAAAAAAAATTGTCATTTAAGAGGGTTTAAGTCTTTTTTTTTTTTTTAAAGATCTCTGGCCAGATAATTAGAGAAAAAAACTAAAACAAAAAAAAACACAGCATTTTAACAATCGTCAATCAGAACAGTAATTTTTATTTATTGGTTCCAGCTGCACTGTATGCTATATTTTCACCTTGTACAAGAAACAAATACAAATACTCACACTAAAAACCAAACAATCTGCAAGCAGCCACCTCTGCTAACGTCACAGCGCTGAGGGGATGGATGTGGCTGCTGTTTGTTCACACAGCTGGCTCCCATTAGAGCCCAGAAACAAAGAGGAAACTATGAGAAGGAGAAGGAGAAGGAGAAGGGGAAGGGGGGTGGGGGGGGCAGGGCGGGGCACGCGGGGCTACGGTTATATGAACATTTAACAAGGTAATACAAATCTAACAGGGGTGAAAATCTTTAACATCAAAAAATGTACATTTGATATATAAAAAAATACCACAATGGAGAAAGACATGAAAAGCAGTAATCCAGAACTGTCAATTTTTTTTTTTGTTGGTTTGTTTTCTGTTCAGATTTCATGTTGTTTTTTGTTTTGTTTTTTCCTGAGTCAGTAAGAGATTTCCTGTTTTTATTTATCTAAAGACTTTCATTCAACGCAAGCTTTTTTTTTTTTTTTTTGCTGCCATCTAATCTAGGTCCTCTGAATGACAATGAATAAGACAGAAAGGATTCCGTTGGTGGCTAACCGTAATCGAGGTGTCGCACATAAACGTACAGCGTCTAACCATGAAGAGCAGCTGCTTCTTTTTCTCTTCCTTTCCATTCTTTTGGTTTCAAAGGGCAACTCCTTTTTCATAAGCTGAAATATTCTTTCAGGCCTGCTGTCCCATTTTTCTCTTTACATTCAGGGTTCATCAGCCTTGATCAATAGAAGAGAACAAAGATAGAGTCTAGATTTCCGAAGCTTACTTTTCTCATCTGCTAAACGTTACCGTAAATCCATTCATTTTCACACAACTGAGAACAGAATGACAAACACTCACTTCCAACAGAAACACAGAATACAGTTTAAACAGGAACATGTAAAAAAAAAAGAAAAGAAAAAAGGAATAAAAAAACAAAACAACACGAGACATGTTTGTGCAGAATTGGGCAAAACTAAGAGAAAAGGACTCTTGATGGGCTGTCATCTAAACCAGGGCAGGCGGGTTAGGTTTCCATCTTCCAAATAGTTCCTGACGAGGTGTCTTAGACGTCAGGAGGAGTTTCCCTAAAGTATACGCTATGATATAGATCAAAAGAAAAGCATCACCTAGCTCAGTGAAGAACAAAAACAGACATGACGGGAGGAAACGTTTCGGATCTTCGGCGCATGAGTTTTGACAGTCAGGCCCGTCTCAGTTGGCAGCTTAAGTGTGAACTTATGTTCACTGTCCTTACGTGGGCTTAGTGG
Source organism: Menidia beryllina (assembly GCA_013363375.1). Classification (NCBI taxonomy): domain Eukaryota; kingdom Metazoa; phylum Chordata; class Actinopteri; order Atheriniformes; family Atherinopsidae; genus Menidia; species Menidia beryllina. The sequence continues at coordinate 11,927,090 of JABUIW010000010.1, read as the reverse complement.
TTTCATACAAAAAAGAAAAAGTGTGAAACGTTGCCCGGCAGGCAGTCTGCTGGTAGGTCCGGACGGCTGAAGTCAAGCATACGGCTGGGTAGGGTTCTTTAGTTTACACTGATCTCACGCCTCTGCTCAGCCGGTCGGTCTCGGCAGCAGCAGCAGTCCCACTACGGCTCAGTCATGTGCTCTCTCATGGGGTCGCCATGTTTGGAGGGTTGGTTTGGGGAGGTGGCCTGGGACGGATGGGTGCCGGGGGGCAGGGTGTGGGCGATGGGCACTCCCCCGGGCACCAACCCCTCCATAGGTCCAGGAATCCCACCGGGGGCCACGCCCATCACACCAGGAGGGAATCTGGGGAGGGACACGAGGCGATGAAGACATACCACAACGTTTGCAAAGATACACTCCTAGAAGAACATAGACATTATTTTCTTATTTTTTTGTTTTAGAGTTTTATTATCAAAACTCTACCAAGTCTCAAAATGACCTGATATACTTTCGCAAATGTCTTAGAGAGATATTAGACCCTCATCCCACTCTCCTTATGGGTTTGCTTTCCCTCCTTGCGCTGACATCTGTCTAAGTCTACCTTTGGTGTACAATTGGTGTGCGATCCTGAGTGCTGTGTTTCAGTTACAGTGAAGGGTGTATGTGTGTGTGTGTGTGTGTGTGTGTGTGTGTGTGTGTGTGTGTGTGT
>JABUIW010000010.1:11913952-11926389 GCA_013363375.1 Menidia beryllina | reverse complement strand
TGTGTGTGTGTGTGTGTGTGTGTGTGTGTGTGTGTGTGTGTGTGTGTTAGGGGGGCTGGGGAAGTGATGAGGCGCTGGGTGGGGTGGGTACAGTTAGGGGACGTGTAAGTTAAGAGGGTGAAAAGGGAAAAAAAACACGACAGAACTCAGTAGGGGTTTGGTTCTAATAAGGATGTTATTCATTGACCCGGGCCTGCGGGCCAGCAGTGGCAGAATTCATTTACCTGGTTGAGAATTAGGTATATAATTTGTCCTGCATTCCCCCCGTTGCTATGGCCTGTACCATGGTTTGGTTCACTCGGCTGTGTGAGAGAAGCAGTTCAGTCCGGTTGAGACAGTATAAAGACCGAGAACGGAAGAACCTAGACTTGACATGGGATACACTCATTTGGGCCAAGCTGAATGTTCAATTTCTCCAAAGAAGAAAACAACATCTCAACACGGCCCCCACCGCAGATGTTGAGATCAGGCGTGACCTCTGCGTGACGCAGGGTCCGGATCAGTCTCCTACCTGTAGGCGGCACCATTGATTTCAGGGTGGACTTGAGGCTGCTGCTGCTCCATCATGCCCCAGGGGGCCGTGGTAACAAAGAACTCTTTGTTCACGCAGTTCCGCAGGCTGTCGGGAATGCGGCCTGTGTCGGAGTGGGGGGCGGGTTTTGAGCTTTTAGAAGCAGGAAGTCAAAATGCAGATGTGGGCATTTTAAAGGTGGATTCCCACCTGTGATAGCTCGGCGGATTTCCGTGGCGGCGGCCTCCCTCATCTCCAGTGACGCCTGCTCGCTGTACCAGGCGGTGTGGGGGGTGCAGATCAGGTTTGGGGCGTCTTTTAGGGGGCCTTGGGAGAAACTGTTGGGCAGCAAATGAAAGTATTAAAAGAGAGAGATGACAAAAAAAATGGCACTCAGAGTTTCTGATCATGTCCCAATGGAGGCTGGAAGCACCTGAAAGGCTCTGACTCGTGGACATCCAGAGCAGCTCCGCGTATCCTGCCTTCCTTTAAGGCCTGAGCCAAGGCTTTCTCGTCCACTAGACCCCCCCGCGCAGAGTTGACGAGGAAAGCACCTTGACGCATCTACACAAATACACAACAGACAAACAGGGTGCAGCTATGAGCTCAACACTGTATAAAACAACTTTATAAAAATAAAAACAAAAACAAATCAAAATGACCATCACATTCACATCCCCCCTCCCCCAAAAAGTAAACATTATCCAATGATCTGTGCTAATTTCATAGTGTTGAAAGGCCCAACTAGAGCTACTGGCTCATTATTTCCCAACTGATAAATAAGTCATCAAACACTGTCGTTCAGTTCATGTCCTCCAGGGGGCAGCAGTGACCAGGAAAGGACAACGAGGATTACATTTACTGTAATCATAAAGAGCAACATTTGTGCACTAGGTTACATTACAGGGAAACATCTGTTTAATGTAGAGAGGGAAAGAAATGCCCCAAAGAATCACATATTGGGGCTAAAGCGCGGGACGTGCACAGCTTAGCAACTGTTTCATTAGGGCTCGCACATCTGGCCTTGCAGGCCACTTGGCTGGCAGCTGTGACTTGGCCGGGCAGCAGCATTCCTCTGCTCGTAACTAACTGCTTTGTTGGCAGCTTCCACTAGGTGTGGCGCAGTTCTCAGAGTGTGCAAACATGCTATGGATCCGGACAAAGGAGCATGTTCCTAAAAGCTGACAAAAGCATTTTACTATCTTACTTCCATACACAAAACAGCCAAATCATCTAAGATTCATTGTGTTGCAACATAGATATCTCCTCACTCGGATATTTATGTGTATGTGTGTGTGTGTGTGTGTGTGTGTATGTATGTGTGTGTGTGGAGCATGCAGGGGAACAATTTAACAGAATGATCCTACACCCACACACACACTTTGGCAATGTTTGGGTCACACTGACCTGATAGTTATAAAAGGACAGGAACAATGTACTATTATCTGCCCCCACATGTACTAAACACACATGCCTTTTTTTTTTTGTGTTCGCTGGTTCCAAACATCGTACCGCTTATTAAAAGGTTATTTAAAGAGCCTGTAATTGCAAGTTGCCAAAAAAGGAGCACTGGGAGGCAAAGAACGAGACGAAGCTCTGCCGGCAGTTTTAAGTCCTCTGTCAGCCCGCGTGCCAGGAGTTTGGAGTCAGATGTTTTCATAGTCCAGAACCTGAGGCTCAAGCGAAACAGATTCTTCCTCCAGAGTTGCCCCACCTGTTTGATGGTGAAGTCGTTGATGAGGTGGTGGTTGTGTTCATTCAGGTTGCAGTGCAGGGAGACGCAGTCGCTCTGGTAGAGCAGGTCCTGCAGCGTGTAGACCCTCTGGACCCCCAGCGAGCGCTCCAGGCCGTCCTGGAGGTACGGGTCGTAGAAGATGACGTTGAAGCCAAAGGCCTTGGCCCGCATGGCCACCGCCTGCCCCGAGCGGCCTGGGAGAGGGAGGAAGATTGCTAAAGGTCTAAACAATAATCAAGCCGTCTCGTCCTCGACCGGCTTAAGCCGGGTGCCGCGGTTTGTGGTGCTACTTTGGAAACGGCTCGGTTCGTGTAAACAATAGTGCGACAAACATCGCTGTTGGCGGGAGCTTGTAGGCTTGTTTACGCTGGCATTTTGTTCTCAGAGCAATCAGAGTGGACGTTGCTCGAAAACACTGTAATAACACTGTACAACGAACGCAAACAGAAAAGTTAGACCTGACATTAAAAACAGATTCCTTCTACCCTCAACATAAAAACAAGCAAGGACCAGGAGAGTTAAAGAAAAAAAAGTTCATCACAGTCATTGACGCCAAATAAAATGTGTTTTGGTCATTTAAATCTCATACACACCATGCAAAGTGCACCAAGGTGAACCTGTATCACAAAGTACATTAAGATACGCGTAAAGCTGCAATCAGGCGGTCTTGTTTCACATGAATGAAGGTATCTGAGCTATTCAGTCACATCACATTTCTTTAAGATAATCTTTTAATAACTGCTGTGATGTGTTTTCTGCTCCATTCACTGGCCTTGCCTTGAAACCTCCAGAGAGGTTCCACTTTTTGAAAGCCTCTGCTTTTATTAAAAGTCGACCATATTAATAAAATCCTTTGTTTATTTACGTTGCTGCCCGGCAAAGTGCCAGATAAATAATGCAGACGGCCCGGTAGATAAAAAGAAAATCGCAGCACTATTAATTTTGATCTCCTTTTGATTGACTATACAGTTTTTTGAGTCAAAAAAGAGAAAAGGTTATTTTTCAAAGACAAGTCTACAGAATTTTCTTCACGGCTTTAAAAATGAAAAATGGATTTGGACATGATCAGACTTTTCAAGCTGGTGTGAGGATTCACACTTACAAACAATAAGATCTGTGTTCCTACTTCGCACGTTATGCTTTGTTGCAGCGCTGCTCCGGTTTGTTGGCGACAGCTTGCAAAGCAATTCGGTTTAGTGTCTTTGTAGCACCAACATGAGGGCCATGTGTTCCCCTTAATATTAAGTAAAAATGCAGTGTCTGTGATTTGTCACCTGGTTTCGTTTGAACCAAAAAAAACAATCATCCCATAAACTCATGCAGAAAAGACACAGTCTGGTGAAAAATAATCCAAATGTTGGAAATTCAACATCTTTTAGAAAAATTCATAAAGAGAAGACTCAAAGATGAATGTTTTAGGACCAAATCTGATAAAATGTTAATGTTAAATATATATTCATATGATCTGTGTATATTTGTTGTTATTGTATATTTTTTCTAAAATACATGAATCCCATCCCCCCACACTGTTTCTCCCTCACTTTAAATGCTTTATTCAGTTTTTTCCCTTTACTTTTCCACAGAGCCTGCTGCCCACAGTGGTTATCATTCAGTTACTGAATGCTGGCAGAGGAGAAATGAATGTGTTGGGTCATTAATGTTGACCTTTCTTCCTCTGAACAACACAATTCTTATGGGCCTCTTGCTTTTTAAATGCATCCACAAAAAAAGCTCACCGAATCCAATGAGGCCCAGCGTCTCTCCTCGGATCCGAGCTGCCCCGGACGCAACCTCCCGGATCTGCTCCACGCTCTGAACTCTGGTGCCCTCCCGGAGAGCCTGGTACAGCCAGGTGTTCCGCCGGTACAGGTTAAGGATGTGACAAAGCGTAGAGTCTGCTGTTTCTTCCACAGCCGCTGAGGGAATATTACACACGGCGATGCCTGGAGAAGGAAAGATCACAAAGACACAAAGACGACTGTTGAAATACACTGCTATTCTTCTTTTTTTTTCAGCATCTTGTACAAAACAAAATCAAATTCAAGATGTGAAATCTAGGTGCAACACTACTGAGCTAGAAGACATGTGTTAGTGACGGTAATTAGGATATAACATGATATCTCCCTCTAAAACCAAACATATGCCGAAGGGGCCAAATGGGATTCAGAGGAAGAATTTTATATAAGCTGGAGCATCTGCTCTGAATGTGATATCAGCTCCATTACCGCTTCTGTTTACAGTTAATAAATAATTCCAGCTTCGTATGTTGTTTATGTTATGTCAATACAGAGGCCAGAGTTTGGTTTGGCCCTGAAGAAAAAATGCACCCTCCTTATCCATAATGCAACGTCTCTGCTTTTATTGATTTCGAATCTTAATTGAGCCATATTGGGAAAATATGATTCTTCATTGTCATTATTCCTAACGGTGTGCTTCTGAACGGGCTCCTTCTCTGCATCATGTCGCTTCATTTGTCCCCCAGCCTCACCGAGCTCCCCGGCAGCCTTGATGTCGATGTTGTCGTAGCCGCTGCCGATGCGTATGATGATGCGCAGCGCCTTGAACTTCTCCAGATCCTCTCTGGTCAGTGTTATGGTATGGTACATCATGGCTCCGACAGCTTCATTCAGCACCTGAGGGACATCCGAGAGGGGATCACTGTCAGCGTCTCCCTGGCGGTTATTAGTAGTGTCAAAGATGGACACAAAAAAAAAAAAATTAAATCCAGTTTTAAGAAGGCATCCCTGTCACCGACGTCAGGAATTATCATCCTGGCACTTCTATCCAGCAGCACGGCGGGGTGACCACTGAGCGTTTTCCCCACCGTTCATCTACCCGAATCCAAGTTTGTGTTTTCTTTTCTTCATCTAAATGCAAATGGATTGTTTACGCGTGCTCTAACACACAAGTAACTGTCTGTGCATCTACTGTACAATGAGCGCCTGCAAGAGCTGGTTTTTGTCACAATCCATTAATTCAGACTATATGCAAACAAGGTTAGAGAGGGTGCACACAAGACAATAAAGCCGACTGACAGCTGCTGAGAAAGCCAGAGAGCATAAACAAGTGGCTGTTGCAAGCCAAGGCCGTTAAATAACTGGTTTGAATTCACAATCTGCCAAGAGAATTAACCTACCCAAGCCAGATTAGCATAGCCATGAATTTCCACACAACATTTTTATTGGAATTAGATGTAGCGGGAGCTGGATGCTAAACTCAAGGTTAGAGCGCTCCTCGTGCATTAATGTCATTACTTGAACGAAGCAGGCCGGCTGCAGGCCTGGCTGCAGACGCTGCTGGAAAACAACAGCCAGTCGCTGCCCAGTCTCAAGCAGCGGTGATATAAACCGAGAGCACATTTACACGAAGTGGAAAAACTGAGCAATGGATGCCGTATCGTGCTTTTCAGCAGTTCAAAGTTCTCGCTTGTAATTAGAGCTGGTATTCCACAGTGAATGTGTTTCTGTTTGTAGCTGCAGTGGGGAACGATGCACAGGCTATAGAGAACGTCCCAACACAGACCAAACACACACATTATTAATCAGTGGGTTTGAAATGCACCTTTTAACTCTGCAGAGACACCTTTTAGCTGTATCGGTGAATGAGCAAAGCAAAGCTAATCATCTCTCTGCTGGAGCTCAGAGATACAGCTTGTTAATTTGTGAACTTCCAGAGTTATTTTATTAGCTATTATCTCGTCAAGGCTATGTTTCACAATGCTAAGTTAATCGCCTGCTGGCGCCAAAGTCATGCAGCCCAGAGAGTAGTGGCACTATTATCAAGGTTGTGCTCAAATGCTGAAGCAAAAAGGGTTTTCAAAGTCTGATTCGATGCCATGTTGTGTTTGCGAGTGCTTCTTAACATAGTCCAGATTTTTTTATTTTTTTGAAGACATTTCTTTGGGTGGAGGTTGTGGTTCCTAATGAATCTGTCTCTTAAAGAGTAATAAAAATAAACGTTAATCACAGGTTATATCCAAGGGTTAGGTGAAGACAGCCAATTTCGGGATCTTGAACTGGGAGAAGATTTGCATGAATGAACTCTACTCAATGTTTTGCATATGCAATTTGCATTACTCAAACCTTTTAAGACTAATTGAAACAGAGCGTGTTTTACTATATACATGGAAAATTTTGCATGTGTACAAATGGCAGGTGCTGCTCTCAGATGCATGCCAAGAAAGAGCAGCTCGATTGCTGCCCGGCCACTCTAAATATGAATTGCGGATAAAGATCACACAAATATAGGTATCCCTGCATAGACAAGCATACCATGGAAAGGATGCCAGTATCCAGTATATCTAATAATCTTTCTTTGTCAACATAGAATTTAATTAATGTTGCATTAATTAAAGCAGGGAGTCATTTCCATTGTGGCGCTGATGTTAAAAACACTTAAAATACAGATCAATTGATGTCTTTCTATCTTCATATGATTTTTTTTCTTTGCAATGACAGTCCTGAACTGCTTAATAAAGAATCAATGCTTTCTTATCATTTCATTTTACTCAGCAGGAGCCACAAAAGTCTCAAAAGCCATCTCAAGCTGAGAGTGTCTTCTTGTGGAGCCAAACATGGACAGTCAGTCTGTACTCTTTTGATATGGAGACAACACGCAAAAACCTTAAAAGCACAGGGCCATATTCTAAGAATAAAGCAGAAAATCAGATAAAAAAATGTATTAAAAAGTGGACAGAATAAACACGTGGAAAGAAATGAGAGAAAAAATTAAAAAGGGAAATGATGATAATGATAACTTTTAAACATGCAAGATAAAACACATAAAACAGAACAAGACACAAATACTTGAATAAAAGTCTAAATATAGAAATGTATTAATAGAAAAGGGAAATTAAATAAGACTGTAAGTAAAAGTGGAACTGAAAACTGTCACACAATCATGGAACATTGAATTCTTTGACAGCATTTTTGCTCATTGTGGTGTTCCATGGACACATCCACTGAGTCACCCACTCGCATATTTTTTCATCTATATATCATCTCGGTCTACTCCTCTCAGTGACGGATTCCTTCACTGGTGCATCTGCTCACTTCCAGGAAGCTCAAACAGAGAGGCAGCAGTGAGATCGTGTTTCCTCGCAGTCAGGGTTTGATGTTCTTGTGTGTGAACAGTGCTTCACTACTGGGATTTGAAGTGAGTGTGTGAGTGTGTGGCCCCTCTGTATCCTCTGCTGTGTGGTTATAGTTGTGGGACAGCTGCCAACGTCAATGCCTCCAGATGGGCCCTCTGTTCGGAGAACACATTCCCTCTCAGAACATCGTACCGAACAGCCTGCTTGTGAGTAGATGGTGTAAGAAAAGCCGAAATATCAACCATTTCTTTGGTATTTTCTGCATTAAATCTGCACCTCTGTATATTTATCCTGGCATTAAAGTAAAACTGACTTGTTCTTAGCTTTAAATTGAGTACATTTTGAGGATTTGTACCTGAGATGGATACAACATGAGCTGGAAGCCTTCCTTTTTACTTTGAGTGTGAAACCACAACCTCCCCCAGCATGGATTGTAAATTTGCAGCTTCCTGGCTCCAGAGTATAGACAGTTAAATAAGACAAATGTTTCACCCACTCTGGTTGAGAACAATTATACTGCATTTCTATTACCAGCCTCCTCCTCCTCCTCCTCCTTATTTAACAAAGCCGCACTTCAACACCCAGTGGGATTAGCGTCAGTTATGAAACCATTATAGTCGTACTGGGAGAGTGGAACGAGCCAGTGGGCTGAAATATCATTAAAACATTACAGAGGAGGAGGAACAGAAAGAGGATGGAGATGATTCTTCAGTACTTAGGAGAAAGCAAACAATAAAAAAAAAAACACGCTGAAGAGTTTCTGCATTTCAAACTCATTTTTTTAGACATTCATAAAACCGGACAACATTTTATATAATTAGACAGTAACGGATTTTAACATTAATGTTTTAATATTTAATATAAATTAAATATAATACGCCTAAAATATTATCACAAATTCTCAGCCAAATGTTGTTTTCATTAGCACTTTTAAAAGTGGGATTTGTTTGACATAATTGGATTTAAAAAAAAAACAAGTCCTCTAGTGACTATAATGACGCCAGTACCACTAATTTGGAGGTAAACTCAACTCTCTCTGAGGGGAAAGCAGAAACTTTATCTTTTACATTTTGTCCTTGAGACATCTTTTATCAGTTTAACATTTGCAAAAAAAAAAGAAAAAAAGATAAACACAAAAAACAAATCCATGCACGATTTGTACATGTTTTTGCATAGCTTCAGTTTTGAATAAGAAAAATGAGAGTGAGGAAAATCAGTGCTGGTGAATTCCCTAAAACTAGGAGGCACAGAGTGACCGAACCTTTTCATGGATTTCCTGTGTGGACTGAGCGTCGCAGAAGGCCACCGTGGCCAGATCTTTGAGGATGGGCATCTCCACCGTGCAGTCGCGCCCGTCCAGTAGCGCCACCAGAGGGCGCGGGTGCATAGGCCCATTCATAATCTGGGGCCGAATACCTGCAGAGAGACGGAAACGAGAGGCGCTTAATTATTTATATGTGGCAACACAGACAAGTGAGAGACGGAAGGAGCAGGGAAATGTAGGAACTGCATCCCACCGACTGAGGTGTGCGCACACACTGCAGTGCTGCGTTTTTTTGGGCTGCGTGGTCATCGGTGACACGCACACACACACCTAATCGATACCCTTCAATCTGACCAAAGCACTCCCCTCTTTAAACCACTGTCATCATCTCCCTCACCTGACAACACTGGTCGATATTACACACACACACACACACGCGCGCACACTCACAGCGCCAGTGATATGACTACCCCCTTCACTCGCTGTTATCCACACTGTTACCAGGCAACAGGTCCTTTCACCCCATGAGGTCATCACCTCCATTATCCTATCACCACACAGAGACCGGCAGGCCTTTCGCTAGTGTGTGTGTGTGTGTCCACGCTGTGGACTCTCTGCACGCCTGCTCTGTCACTGGAACACGTAAGCAGCAATTATAATCAGACCACAGGCTTCTCCGTTAAGGGACACTCTGCACACAGGGACAAGACCGTCAAAAAATCTCTTGAAAGCGGCAAGGCCTCGTGGTGGATTCTTTGTGTGGTGTTAAACTTATTTCCTGTAAAAAATAAAGTTTCCCGTGGCTGAAAAAAATGACTTCACCGCTGAGGGAAAAACGATCCAACGGTGTGGTCCCAAATTGAGATAAAAGGAGGGAAAAAGAAGGAAAAAAAAAAAACAGACGGGAGGTAGGGGGTCCACACACCACCGCTCTCTGGCTCCCTGCTGCCTGTTGTCATGGTGATTAGAGGATTTGGGCAGGATTATGAAATATTTTATTTAGTGGCATCTGCGCTACTGGGGAGGACATGCAAGCCCGCTCACTCTGTGACTCTGTGCCTGGAACTCCAGTTTAAGGAAGCAGGCGCCGTGTTTGTGGCTGCCACGGCGACGACGAGCCAGCATCAGAGCAACCATCAGATCACGAGCGTTCAATGTGAAAACACGAGGAGGGCGCGCCATACACGCTGCGCCGCCTTCCATTCTGCAGGAGTAGACTTATTTCCCTCCCTGGACAGCATTTTGGAGGAAAGTTTAACAAGTGTGAACTCAAAAATATCGAGGTTTCCTATTCTGTAATGACTATTTCTCATTATCTGTACTCTGTTAAATGTGTTACGAAGATAAATTGAACACGACAGCCGTTGCTTCAAGAGGCCGTCATTTGTATTTTGGAGGCACAGTTCGGGTCTTCTCCGGCCTTTAGTCACTATGTCACGCGTCTTCTCAATGTTTCTCCGTACATCGCTGGCATATCTTTATGAAGTAAGCCCTGCTACGCCTGCATTTACAGCCGTTCATCCAGTTTGATGCCATTATCAGTAAAGCTGGAAATGGAAACGCGGGGAATACACAATGAGGAGCTGACGTCCACCTGCTCTCGGCCAGCAGGGAGAAACAGTATCAGAGGATTAACTCCTGAAAGGGGCTTAGCAGGTTGTCATTAATATCACTGATCTGACAAATGACCTGCAATGCTGCCGGGTTCCTTCATTTAATGACCTCCTCTTTCCACAAGACGCGGAAAGTAAAGCCCCTCCACACGAGCAGAGGAAACAAGCAGGAGAGACGTTCACCACCAATTTAAACTAATGATGAAAAGTTTTAAAAGGAGGAGGAGGAGGAGGAGGAAGGTCTGGGTGATGCTACATATATTCAAAAGAGCATATCTGGACTAATTTATCTGACACATAACAAATTGAGTGCATGGTTTACAGGAGGATTTTAAACATGCTGCTAAGAGATTGGCTTTATAAATTTCACACATTCGTTTTCTTGCTCTGAGGAGGGACGAGTCAAACAGAGCCGCTCGAAATCTTCCGAGAGTCTGCAGCGAGACAATGTGTGACATCTGTCAGAGACGCAAACCGCCTGAGTGAAGACTGAAAGAAGCTGGCAGCTAGCAGTCAATCCAAGAGGCTGCAGAGCTGCATGAAGGGAAATTCAGCGCGACTGCCTTTGTTGCTGTAGTTTTGATCGCTCTTTGCATCCTCTGCCCCTCATGAGTCCCCAACTTTGAGAACAGCGCAGTACACTAAAGCCTTCAGCGTGGACAAATGCTGCTCTTAAACAAGCAAACTGACTGTAATCTGCTCTCAATTTCTTGGAACTCAGTTTTGTTTAAAATGTATTAAATCTGTGAGTTATCACTGACCCTATTTTGTTGTTATTTGCCCAAGTTGCATGTCTCACTTGTTATTCCCTCCGCTTATTTTCTTTGAGCTTAGAACAGATACAACAGAACATTTAAAGAGAAAGCTAAGCCTAAAAGTTAAGGGAAACCTGGGCCTCCCTGTTTAAGCCGCTACCCCTGCTACCTGACCCCAAGTAAGTGGAGGTAAATGGATGGATGGAGGGGCTGCAAAATATCCCAAAAGACCAGAAAAAAAAGTTTAAAAAAAGGAAAAACTAAGAAATAGAAAGATGTTTAAACTAGACCGGGTTATCTCAAAGCTGACCAGAGAGTATATACATGCATTAGACTTCTAATGCAAAATACATCATGTGTAAGAATTATTTTCAGTTTTCTGTCAACGTTCATCAAAAATGGTTACAATTAGTATATTTCTATTTCAAGCAGATAACCACTCGAGACAGTATTTTAATCAAAGTGCAAAGTGGCCAATGCAAGAGAAGATTGATCATTTCAGACAAAAGCCAAGCACACGTTCTCTTCATGTTGACATTTCTAATTGGTTTAAGACTACGGTTTTTAGTTGTTACACTTATTGGGGCACCAGTTGCATTTGGGAGGCTCAGAAAAAAAAATCTCCATGTAATAAATCATTCCAGCCGCAGCACCAAATCCAAGCTGTGCAAACAGTTTGCTTATTCATGTAGAGCTCAAATCAAGCAGCTCTTTTCCTGACACTGGACCCACCTGAACATCCCCACATCTGAAGCCCATTAACCTTTGCTATGCACATTCTCGGGCCTGACGCTGAATTGGCGTGCTCCGAAGCTGATGCAGAGCGGCTCGCGACTGGTTTCCAGCCCTGCACCAAGCCACTTTTCCTTTACGGTCACTTGACATTTTTGTGGGCTTTTGATGGCATCTTAGTGGCCTCTTAAACATGACAGCAAACGCAGGCTGTAAGTTTGTAGAAACGAGAGTGGTATTACACTGCAGCGAAACTCAGTAAAAGAGGTTATTTGGGCATTTTTGGCAGGAATATAATATATAAATGAATGAATAAATAAATAAATGTCAGAGAGGACTACTTACAGCACAAGCTGGATGGGCCATAAGTGTTTAATACAAGAGGGTTAAAACTGTCCTCAGCAGCGTGTCCCTAGAATGAGCCCGGGGTTTTAATTGCCTGTCATTCCCCTTCTTCTCCTTTCCATAATTTGGTTTTTACTCTCACTGTCAGTCGTTTTCTATTAGATATTTAAAAAGAGACACCGTGGGGGAAAAAAGGCCACTTTGAATCAGGCTTTACAAAAGGTACTTCAAGAAATAATGTGGCAGAAGTGACCTTAGTCTCTGTTGTATAAGCTGAAAGAACACAAAATTCTTGTTGGATGAGCTCATTTTGCTTGTCCATCTGTGTGTGTGTGTGTGTGTATGTGTGTGTGTGTGTGTGTGTGTGTGTGTGTGTGTGTGTGTGTGTGT
>JABUIW010000010.1:11884382-11913942 GCA_013363375.1 Menidia beryllina | reverse complement strand
GTGTGTGTGTGTGTGTGTGTGTGTGTGTGTGTGTGTGTGTGTGTGTGATGCATGTTAGCGAGGCAGCTGTGGAGCGAGGACTTCTCGCCAAACACACCTGTGGCTCCACATCTCTCCCTGCGCCTCCTCATCACACCCCTGCAGAGTTCATTATCCGTCTGGAAAATACTTCCATCATCTCACGGCGCCACACAAGGACACCCACCGCCCGGAGCACACACACACACCGAGGCGCTGCAAACGCACACACACACACACGCTCTGCGGAGCTAAGTCTGTCCCTTCATCTTAATGTCCTGACAAAAGGCGGCCGTCGGAAAAAGCAGAGTCACTGGAAGGAAGTAGGTCAAAAAGCTGTTGACTAATTATTTCCCGTTGGCTAATTGCCTGTCTTCAACCTAATAAGGCAGCACTGAATATAACAGAGGAGGTATCTGCAGATAATTAACACTCGAGGTTGTTAATGTGGGTGTTAATGAATCCTGTACCTGATCAGAGTTGAGAAGGAAATCACCAGCAATGCACAGGAAGGACAGAGTCCTCCATGTTTATGTTTCGTGAGCTAATGTGTGTTTTGTGTGTTGGCTTCAGGTGCCCTAACGGTTAAGGATGCAAAATGTCACCACACACAATTACGGAGATGTGCTCCTTTTGTTTATTTACTGCTTTAAAATACTGCAATGAGTAGCTTATTTTTCTAAAAGGGTGCATTTAAAGGCATAAAAGCAAAGGTTTCTGTCTCGCACCCTTTGCTTTTTTTCAGCTAGACAAGCTCAGAGAAAAAAAAAAAATAGAATTCTGCCTACACATGCTCTTAATTGACTGAGAGGGCGATGTTTTCAACTTTTCCCACACTGGATGAAATTTCACAAAGTCAGAAGCCGTTTCATACACTCTCGTAGAAATCGTGCACGGCACTGACCTCTCAAATGCTCTCAGTGGAGAGAAAAAAAACCCAAAGAGTGATACTGTTGGAGTCACTGCCTGATAGCAAATAGGAAGCTGTTTTTTCCAACACACACACAGACTGTGGATAGAGTGTAAGGAACAAGATGCCCTCAGCCCCCACTGCTGGAAAAAAAGCTTTATCGCTCTCACATCACAACGTTTAATTCAATTAAAGAACTGTGTCCTCATCTATAACAATGATCTTCCTCCTGAGAATACCAGTGACCTCATAACTCCTCATGTGCCTGCCTCTCAGGAACTCTTTGCGAAAGCTTGTTATTTGTCCCTCACTCAAGGCTTAAGGAAGGACGAGAGGTGCTTTACGCCTGAATCTTTCAGCACAGTCCTCTGCTTTGTTACATCCCCTTGTCCCAGAATGTTTTACGTTGTCGTATTTTCAGAAATTTGTCAATCGGTCAAAAGAAAAGTAGTCACTGAGATAAGGCAAAAAGCAAACAAACCCTTACCAAGACATAACTTGTTTGTCAAGGCATTTCTTGATAATTCTGCTTTAATATTTCTGCCGTCGGCTCTTCATAAGCAGTTACCGTTCGTTAATGCAGAACATTTGCCGAAAACCCTCCATTCAGTTTGCTGCATTTCCCGGGAGGCAGCGGAGTGGATGTTTTTCTGGAAGCGTGTCCATCATTAAACCAAAGTGCTCATCTTGAGCATACTGCCATGTTCAGCGCAACACCCTCCGAAACAATGCCCCTCTTTGTGACGTCCTGAGCTGCTTTTCATTATAGAAAGTCGCTCACTATCTTCTCATTTTACTCATATTTCGTTTCTACTTCGTGAAAAACATAAAAAATACCCTTTAAAAAATTATTGTATAGCATGATGCCATTTAATATTTGCATTCTCTACACATCAGCATTCCTGTGATGTATGTGAGCCACCTGCTCATGGAGCCACATGGAAAAAACAGGATCCATGTGAAGCAGAACAGAAACCTAATCAGCTCGCATGCCGTGTGAACACAAAACTGCGGAACAATGTTTGCTGATCTAATTAATGGCATTCTTCTAAAATAGCTGACTGTTGTAGTTATGCTGAGGTTATGAATTAATGATTTTGTAAGTACGCCTTTCGCAAATCCTCCTTGCGTTCAGAAAGCATGTAGTAGATATTTCAGCAGCAGAGGAACCCAAAAGAGGGGGATAAAGAGAGCATAAATAAGTTTCATCTGAGTAATTCATGCCTGTTAGCGCTTGATCTCACTTCAGTCATTTTGTTGCTGTTTATATCCATCTGTCGGGTGAGCACTCAGACAGAAAGACTGAGAAGATTAATCCATACAGGAAACACAGAAGTCTCGGTGTGCAAACATAAAGATCTCCCCGATAACAGACCAATCCCCCAACAAGAATAATAAAAAATAAAAAAAAACCATAGAGCTGTTATTCAAGTTCCCATTAGCTGTTACATAAACTTCTGGGAGCAGGAGAAACACGATTAAAGATGGTTTATGTTGGGCTGTAAGATATTTTGGCTGGTAGTCTGTGGGATAAAAATGCTAACGGCTCATGCCAATGTCCTGTTATTGTACCCAAAGTATTTATCACAGCACAACAGCCAGTATTGTCTGTCAGTAATAAAGAAACCAGCAGAGATGCCAACAGCTTGAGTAACTAAATGTAAACCATGCTCAGTCAGACAAAAGATAATCCAGTGAACGTCATGTGTTATTGCGTCCCTCAAGGATTGCATGAAGAGACTAAAGTTGTTATCATCCCTTCCCAACGCTAATCACAAACTGAGTGATTTGCCAGGAAGTATGAAAACTTTTGGCAGGGCTGGCAGGAGTTACTCTCGGCCACAAATGGATTACAGATGTTCCAATCTAAAAAGCCTTTTTGGATTCAGACAACAGAAATAGACATTTTGAAAATAAGGACAAGAGAACCAGAACCCGCTCCTTTGTGAACACGATCTGGTGTTTAATTCCCTCGTTTGGACGGGCTGATCTTGGAAAAGCAGCCCGGGCAGCTCCACTGCCAAACGCTGTGACTCAGAGTTTTCAGAGGGAGGAGGATCATTTACTAAATAGAGCACAAACAATCAATGAAAGAAAAATAAACCTTTTTTCTGACCTGTGTTTCTCCCATTTTTTAAATCATTATTTAATAGCCTGACAACGCATCAGTGATCTTCTTTTGACCTGTATCTTTGGACAAATCGAGCTCTTTGGCTTTGTGGTTTCATGGCTGCCCAACGAGCCTCGGTTGGTTTGAGCGAGGGATTTTATTTGGAAGTGAATGTGTTCTCCTCAGTTATTTGCGGCCTGTTTTGGGAGGTTGACACACACTTTGAAATGTAAATTTTCCACTCCGGGACGGCAGCGTTGTATTAGCTTACCTGCACTATTGTTACTGCCTGAATAATTTCACTGTGTGCTTGCCATCTCAAATCTGTGTTAATAGCACTCTGAGGCGGTTTGTTATCCATACTCGCAGAGGTTTCACACACTCCCAGGCCCCTCTCTCAAATTCTCATGTCACTTTTTGCACACTACAAATCACAGGTGACTTCTTTTTTTGTCAAACCCTCGCCACCCACGAGGCCATTCTTTTCGCTTTCTTTCTGCCCTTTCTGGCTCCACTTCCCATCTCCTCCCCTCACAGTTGTGTGAGCGGTGATTAAATGCTCCTAAAGCCCCCTCAGACCTGCATGATAAATGCCAGGGATGCACTCACACCGATCCCTGTATCAGTGGAACAATAAAACTGCGAAAACAAAAGGAAGTGAGGAAGATTTTCCATGGCACGATGATGTCAGGGACACAGCGGTTGCCGAGTTCACAGCAAGCTTTCGGGGGTTGAAAAAAACAAAAAAAAACACTGCTGTTGACGCAGGACTAAAACGAGCTTATTGGGCTAAGGGACCAACAGCTGGTTCTGGTTACCTAGCAACTCCCAAGCTGGGGGGCCTCAGAGATGGGATAGTCCAAGAGTGAGAGGAGGGAGGGCCGATAGCCCCACGGGCTTTCTTTGTGGCAAGTGCAAAAGGAGGAAAGGTAAATGCTTGATTTTAATGATATTAAATCTCATCCCGGGAAGGCCTCCCAACTTGGCAACCCAAACACACACAGAGTGAGCTTTAAAGAAAACGAGTGCCACGGTCGATGTTTCTCTCTGCCGCATTTTACAGGGAGAGTCCAGGAACACGGAGCCCTGCATCTGTGTCACACATAAGCACTCGATTATCACCAGCGGGGCCGCACATCTTAAGCGCCACACAAACAGCGTTCGCACTTCACTTTGTTCACTTTTGTTTAAATTTTTTTCCCTCCACGTTTTCCCGTTTGTCCATTTTCTTACTCTCTGGTGCGCAAATATGTTGGCATAAAACCGGCGCCTGCGTTATTGGGAGTGTCCGTTTTCTTGAGTGTTTATGATACCCTGGCATCTGCAAAAAAAAATGAAATAAAATAGGAAAAAAAGGGGAGGTGTAAGCTTTTCTTTGGCAGACGTTCGTGCTGCAGGCCCCCACCGGACCCTTTCAGCGCCCGGCTGTGCTGCCGCCACCCCAGCCCGTCTCTTGTTCCACTATGCGGCCACACAAAGACATTGTTTGTCCTTCCCTTCAGCCACCACGCCACCACTCCCCACACCCCTCTCCAAAGTTATCGCCACCCAAAAGGCTGAGCCAAAGAGGTGAGGCGGGGAAGAGGCCGAGCGGCACAGAGAAGGACGGGGTGGAATCACACGGGGAAGAGTAGGAGAGAGAGTTAAAGGAAGGAAATGGACAACATATGCCAACCCAAAGATATCCCAGCTGGTATCAGTGCTCACTGACAGCTAGACTGAGATAGAAGACCGGCCTCCATCCTCTTTTAAAAGTGATTCATTAGCAAGGCCGGGGTCCGAAACAAAGGCAGGTGTCAGTGCTGATGAACAGCAGACAGGGCACTCCAGCTTCACTTCACACACACTTATACGAACGACTGTGTTCAAGTCACAAAGGCACACACAGTTCTATAGGCTTGGGAAGAAATCCGTTCCCTTCTGAAAGCAAAACCAAGTAAGACACCTACAGGACAAAACCACCAAACTCACGCAGTCTGACTGTTAACGGAAATACTTCTAAAAATAGAACCAAACTATAACCTCAAAAAGCTCATTTGCTGCAGGAGCTTTATCCCACTCATTTTACTCCCGGGTTGTGTTAACTGCCATGTAAAAACACGTACTTGTTGTGACACAAAGTGAATAAAAAACCCTTCTCACGATTTTACTTTAACCTGAGTGTCACATGTGGCAAAAGTTATTTTTTGAGCTCCAAATCAAGCACTGAAAAATGAAGCATTTTTTTACGAAAGCATTTCTGACACACAGGGCAAGCCACTCATGTCCAAATGGCGTGACCTGTGACCCCACACATGACAGGCCACCTAATCTTGCCCCCTGCGCGCTGCTGCGCAGAGCTCTGCGTCCGCTAACCCGGGAAATACTGACACACTCGCGGGGGATCTTGCCCTCATGTGCACACACTGTTTTCATGACACACTTCATTGCAAAAACATAAGAGGCTCATTAGCCTTTAAGCCAACTCCCTCCTCCCATCTCGCACCATTACCAGTACGCACGCACGCACAAACGCGCACGGCACAGATTTTTATTTTTATGCCCGGGGAGTGCATGCACACATAGACAAACACATGCGTGACGTGAAACATGCGCCTTGCCTGGGAAATGCTGTCTCCACATTCTCCAAATCAGGTGCTGCACATGGCAGAAGAACTGTTGAGGTCAGGGGCAAAAAAAATAGAAGAAAAGAAGAAGAAGAGGAAGAAGAAGAAGGAGTGGGCGTTGGTGTATTCTCACACTGTATGCCCTGGGGTTATCCTCTCCTCTTCCTCCAGCCTTCCTCCCCCTCCTTCTAACCTCCTTTACTGTCTTCTTTTGCTCTCCCGCTGCTTGTTTCCAAATATGTCCTCCTTTGTCACCTCACCCCCAGAAGTATCATTTCTCAGACGACTGGCACTCTTGAGGGAAACAAAAATGGACGGTGGCACGGGAGGGCAGTGGGTGAGGGGGAGGACGGGGGAGCGACGATGGTCACTCCTCCAAAACCGTGCAGTCAAAACGGGTGCCTTCAACTCCTTTAATCTCCAGAGAGGGGGAGGAAAAAAAAAAAAACCAGGGATCGCTTTTTCTCTCCAGCCGGCGATCTGCACTTGTCTGCGCTCTCCTCTGTCCGCCTCTTCAGCTGGATCACTTGTGTCTTTTTTTTCTCCTCAGCCCTCCGCTTTCCCCGCTCCGTCTCCCTCTTCTCTCCCCTCACAGCAGGTTTGGGCTATTCATTCAGACGTCAGGCTCACTCCGTCAGCCTTTTGTTGGAAGTCACAGAGAAACAGAGGGAGGGAGAGGAAGAAGGAGGGGGGGGGGGCAGGGAAAAAAAAACGACGGAGAAAACAATCCGATACCGCAGATATGCAGGAGAAAAGAAAAAAGGAGGTAAATAACAGGGGCGAAAGAAAAGCACCAGTCACAGCGAGAGGTGCGGCTCTCCTGGCACATGTATGACTCTCTCTTCCATTCTCTCCAGCCTTCCCCTTCACATAACATATTTTCCTTCGCTCTTTTTTTTTCCTCCCCTCCCTCCCTCCCTCCCTCCTTCCTTCATCCCTCCCTCCCTCCCTGCCTCTCAGTTTTATTATTTCTGATCTGGGCTTCACAGTCCTTTAGGAGTGCCAGTCCCCCCCCCCCCCTCTCCCATCTAAAGTCTCCCTCCCTTTTACCCACAAACTCTCCTACATAATGTGACACTGCGCTGTTTTTCATGTGACTTGCTGCTCAATGCATAACCGGTTTTGCATCTCAAAGAGCAACTGAGTGTGTAATTTCAATATGCTGAAAAAAAGTGTTCCCTAAAAATGACCTCCCACAGATTTAAAGCGGGGTTTCATCCAAGAGCAAAGATGCTAATTTGTTTCAAAGAAAGTTGGGAATCTTTGGGTAATGATGGTGGCAAGCAAATATTTGCAAAGTATCTCAAGTATGTAAGATTGATTGTACAAAAACAACTGTGTAGTTTTCTTTGTAAACTGAGTTTGAGGTTTTTTTTTAAAGAAAGGACAAAGCACCTATTTTTTCACACCTCCTCTTTTCACAAAACTGGAACCACAAACAACAACTGCTGCACGTTTACATGAGAGGACTCAACCAACAGTTAAATTCTAAAGAACGCCTGCAATCCATCGGCGGAGAAAAAAGGACTAATGGGTGTCCATGAGAGTACAGCCCAGTTGTTCAAAGAATACTTTTAGCCTTAACCCAAGTCCTTTTGATTTCTGACACTTACCAAGTGATGTTCCTGCTCTCAGCCAAACAGGAAGTGAAATAGTAGGAGGTTTTTTGCTATTGATGGAACTCGCATTAGTCTCAGTCTCCCGTCGCATAACGGCCCGGTTTGAAAGCTCTCCGCTGTGACATTTACCACCCACTTTCCTCCTGATAAGAACTTCATCGCTTTTAAAGGAAAAAAAGACCTCATGCTTCCCTTTAACCGCTTGTAACTTAAAGAATGCCGCTGTGAGTCATATAGAGAGACGTGAATGAACAACCTACATGATATGTCATAGGGAGGATTTGTTCATTATGTTCCACGGCTGTTGAAACACCCAAATTTTCTTTGATTTTTATATTCACCTTGTCTAAATGATATGTCTAAATGAGGGTTATCCCTCTCCTATTTTTACATCAGATAAACACAGCTGAACAAACATTGAAGAACATTTTTAAGCCGGAATGGGAAAACTTTTCAGTTTCAAAGCTCAGTTCCAAAATGCCTCACAGAGTAGTTAAAAGAACAAATGATGCAACACTAATAAACATTGTGTGTTTGTCACGATCCCTTTCTCAAGTGCCTGTAGATGCCTTTCTACCATTTAACCAAATATAGGACTTCTGTGATGTACAGATCCAACAGTTCCTCTGGTTACGTTTTAATCAGCTGTTTTTGGGAAAAAAAGGATGAAGCGGCTGAGGTTACCACTCATCTGCACACACTTAAATGCCAGGAAAAACTACATGTGTCATGTTGTTTTTCAGGCACTTCACAAACATTCCGTTTGAGGGCAAAAAACCTGGCAATTGTAATAAAACATCTACCTGAGTACAAACTCTCTCTGAGAGAGAGAAGTTTGCTATATGGTAACACTCACAGCACGAGTCCAGCCGATCCAAAGATATACAACCAAACACAGGAGTCAGGATTAGTGTGTTTACTGCTGCACCTGTCGGATAGAGCAGACCGACTCAAAGCCCCTTTTGCCGTGAAGGACTTTAATAATGGCAGTTCACCCTGCTTTTACAGATGGAAAACACCTCACCTAAAAAGCACAGCCGTTAAAGGGTTTAAATGAAGGAAGATGTTAACTGATTTGACTGATTTGCGGGTTTTTAAAAGATACAGTTGTCTAATATAAATGTGCTACAGTTATTGTAGGCAGGTCAACACTGAGGAGATGTAATAAAGCATCAACAAGCAGGAACACAGATAGAGGCACAGAAGCTTAGACAGAGTAATTGTCAATCTTATCTTGTTGGACCTCTGTGAAAATCCTTAATTCAAAAGAAGTCCAGATTTGAAAAGTGTGCATTTTGCGAACCTAAATAAATAAAATCAGATGAAAATATATTTACATATTTATATTGAAGTTCCGTTTATGAAATGTTCTTTGTTTTTAAAACTGAGAAAAGCAGCTAAAACAAGTCAGGAAGAAGTCGTCTTCTTCACTTGTAACGTACAGATCCAGATGCAGAAAATAGCGACAGTTTTTAACATCACATCTGTTTTTCTCTTTTGCTTTTTCATATATAACAAGGAGAGCTGTGAGGGTGAATAATGAGCCCAATGTTAAAGTGAAAAAAGCGGTTCCAACACCTAGTCAGTCCCCACAGACCCCAAGTGTCACATCGCTGGTTGAAAACACTAACAACTGTTTTTATTTGCTGATTGCTAATTCACCTCTCAATAAGCTATGTGCAAGATTAATTGTCACACTAATTAACAGTATTTTGACTAATAGTTGCACACTATTTTGGCCGGGGGGGGTGTTTCGTTGTGAACATGCATATTAAGCCTGAGCTGTTGATATTTCTTGCTTGTCAGTTCCTCTGTAGTGCTACATCTGCATGCATGAACACATCATTTCTTACAGGACTTATGCATGAAGGCCATAATTGCACATCATTTTTGAGCAATACTCTTTAGGTTTTGGGGTCAGTAGAATTTTATAAAGTTAAATTAGTAAGATAAATGTGGACATAAACAGCGTGTAGGTTTCCCTCACGCCGCTGCGGTGCATAATTCAAGAGAAGCTCCACAGAAGTAGAGACTTTGAAGGAGGTGTGGCTCGAACATGTAACTGGAGCCCATAAACCAGACCTGTGGCTTGAAAAAAGGCTTCATTCATAAATGAATGCCAGAGAAAGAAGAGCCTTCTGTATAATTTGACCTCTAAAATTTACCATTCCATCTGCCCCTTGTGATCTTCAAGTGAAGCCGCTGCCAAATGACTGAGGCACAAATGAGTTTCTGGGGAGAGGAGCCGGAGGAAGAGAGATGGGACAGCTGCAGGTGGACAACAGATGCTAAAGTTTTTTTTTTCCATGTTCTCCCATTCAAAACTATGTCTGTGCATTGCTACAGCTATCCAACATCATCATTCTCCGCCCTTCCTTCTCTGTGACAGGAGCCAACTGGCCAGATTACAAGCAAGAGAGACGTGACGATGATGGTAGCAAACAAGTGTGTGCGATGGTGGGGGGTGAATGGGGGACTGTGTTACTTTTGACACCCAGCATTTGAGCAGCAGGCTCAGACGAATGGAGAGGGAACAGACAGCCTTGAAAAAAATAAAACCGGGAAGAAATATGCGCATAAGCACATTTAATTGAACTGCAAGACAGCAACTCACACTCCAAACAGCTGCCTGGCCCTCCACCTGCTAAAGGATGTGTCCTCCAGCACACAATGTTAACGCAGGGCCGGAAACGCAGTGAAAACATGCAAACACACACGTGTCCACTGGTCTGCGGGAGCCCAAAAAACACTGAAACACAATCCTATCCGCATCCCACTGCGATTGTGAACACGGCTGACACGCCCGCAGACAAATGTAGAACATTTTTCCTTGGGTGAAAATGAGATTCACTGGCACCTCCAAACGTATCTCCCTGAGCTTTTGTCAAAGCGCAGGCGAGAAAAGTGACAAGTCGAGCAACGCTCGGCTGCACACGTGTGCAAGCGGACGCGGACACGGTCAGCTCCGCGTCTGCTTTGCTCGGGCTTAATGCCCATAAAGATTTCATTTACTCAAAATGAATAATTCAGGGGGAGTCTGTGGTCACTAAGGAAGAGACCACAGAGGAAAGGAACAGGAGCAGGATGAGAAAATAAAGGAGGAACCAAAAAGAACCAACGAGAAAGGAGCGGAAGAAAATATACCAGGTATTTTCCCTTATCTGTCCTTGCTTTGCTTCTGCATCCCACAATTAACTGTTACTCCCTCATAGTTTTTCTAACATGATAGAACAAAGTAAAACAAAGAAAAAGTCTCTTTTGATGGCAGCGGCTCTATGTGTTACCTGTTAAGACTTTGCTAACACGTCAGTAACCATGCAGACACCCAACATGTGCTACTCTCTCTCAGGGATTTGTTGATTTTTTATGATATTTGTATAGCAAGGAGGTGAGATGGCAGGATTGAAGCCATCCTGCGGGATTCCGGTTATAAAAAACTGAGTCGATATAATTGAGCAGCTGTCACAAATCAAATACAAAAAGTCAACATTTGCCATGTCAATTATCTTAAATGTAACATCCTCACATTTCTCTATCAAAACACTTATTTTGATGCCAAAATATTGATCTTTGCAACATGCAAAAAAGGATTCTCCTAGAAATGATATCTCTGTTATGTGCAAAAACATTTGTTATCAAAGCTTTTCCAACACCACTTAGTTGTAATTGTTTTCTTCAAAAGTTCTTCAAAAGAGTTAGTCCCACATAACTGCCTTTAACTAGAGTGTTGACTAAAGTTGAGCTCTTATAATGCATTAAAATACAATACAATACACTGTATTTCACTTTGTTTTTCTTTCCACATAATCTATTCCGCATATGTGTGGTTGAGCAATTGTCGAGCCTTGTTCCCATCTTCCTTTTTTCCCAAGATAACATGACAGAAGTTTGATATAAAGCACATCTCCCACTTGCACTCCTTCACTAATCGCTGAGAGTATCACTCTCTCTCAACTAGCCAGTATTTATTTTGACTAATTTACAGCTTTCTCTGCATCTTTGTTGCTAAGTCTTCTTCTCTATCCTGTCACTTTTCATTCACTTCAAATCTACAACTTTCTCAGTTCCCTAATTTTTTCCTATGGACCAGCTCTTTAGACCACAACCACAGTCATGAATGAATGTGCTGAGCTTAGAGCGACGAGCCTTCAGAAACATGTTTCTCCCATTATCTTGTCTTTTTTTTTGCTAAAAGGAGAAAGAAAGACAAATGGGTTCATTGTAAACACAAATGCAAAACAATTGGGAGAAAAGACACAAACACAAAATGGTAATTTGAATAATACTAGTTTTGTACTGTGCCTTAACAAGCTGTCGAAAACACCAAAAACCTAAAAATCTTCAAACAATAGAGGTGACACATTCAGCAAGTGATTTATCTGAAATAATAAACTAGGTTTGCCTTGTTGTCAGACAAGTGCTGTTTTTACTTTCAATTTTCTTTGTGTGCGAACTCATAAGGTTTTATTTAGAGTAACCATATTAGGAGTGAGACCTCTATTTTCATAACTACAAAATTGTGGTGACTTGTAAATTAAATAACAACAAAAATCCAATTTGTTATTTTTTTGTTAGGATAGAAGAAGATCAAAGTACTTAAAGAGCTGAGCAGCAACAGCTGACTTTGGATTTTACTGACAGGTCCCGCAAACAGCTGGTTATGATTGAAAGTATCCATCTGTTCAAATAGATTAAATGAAATCTAATTAAAGAGAGAAGGTTTCTTTTATCCTTAGAAACTGTTGTTGATTATGATTTTTGCAACTAGCAGGAATGACCTCCTGAAAAGAAGTAGGCGAAGGCAGATATTCAGAGGAAAAACGAACACACTGTTGTTGCATTTTAATCCACTGGCTGCATTACTCAAGGTCGTGGCTCTGGGGTAAAAAGAAAAAAAAATCCCTGTGTGGAAAGTACAGTGAGCAGCAACACAACCTTTAACTGTCAATCCAGATTAGGGTCAGTGCTTGACCCCCCTGTAAATGTGAGATCTGCCAGCTGACCTGGTCACCATGGTGACCGGAAAGTTGACAGACAGCTGTCATCACCCCGTTTCCCCTCCCCACCATTCAGCCTGCGATCGGTCCCTCCCTCTACTTCTTCCTTAATCCCTCACTCAGACTAACAACTGCCCGAGGCTTTACCCTGGACCCTGCAAATACATAATCTGCTATCTCTAGAATTAACATGCCACAACCTTACTATGCCATCACGCCACGCCAAAGAAAGGGATAGAGTTGTGGCTAGTGTGTCACGCAGAGCAGGACTGCCCTGAGCCCTAAAGAGAGGAGTGAGCACGCTCAGCATTAATTTTTGTGCCTATAGCCTGTCAAGAAATTTAATTAACACGTGTCCTGCAATAACTTCATCGTGGTGTTTTAATTTTCTATGAATACATTTTTTGGGGAATTTCACAAATAATGAAGAGGTGGTTTGGTCACATTAAGACACAGAAAGGAATTTCTCCATTATCTAAGCTTTGCTGAATAACAAAAATACCACAAAGTCTTTCTTCCCCAGCATAATGTTATGGTGAAATGGAGGAGGGGTAGTTCTGCTTAGATGTTATACTCTGAGCATCGTACGCTAAAGAGAAAACAGCTCATTTGGGTTGACACATGACTTGATCGTCTACGATGGAAATATTTTCAGGTGGTCAGTGGAACAGAACAGCAGCTGATGAGTTGTGTGGGATTGTCAGAACTACAGCACACACACACCACCAGCTTTTGGGAGTAGATTTTAAAAAGTGAAATAATCAAGTCATACTTTCAAGTGTATAAGTGCTGCCGGCCATTTTCCAAAGACAAAAGTAAAATCCGGGGTTTTCTGTTAATGGACAGATGTTCCACCCAGAAGCAAATCTGGCCATGATCACCACCAAAACACACGTTGCCTAGCAACATGCAGTTTAGGAATATGCTCTCAGCTTTGTCGATGTGTCCATTAAGAGATGAAATTACCAGCGCAACAAATGTCAGCCACATGCAAATAAGGTCTTCTCTGCTGACTGAGTGCGTGCTAACAATGTGATGCGGCAGACTTGAAGAAATATGCCTCAGAGTGACTATGTGAGCCGAAAGCAACAGAGTGTTTTGACAGCCAGGAGACGGGGCTCTTCTAATACCTACTCTCTGGGGTCTGAAGGTGAATGCAAAAGTTAATTCATTTTATTCCCTGCATTGGCCATTTCAAGTTTGTTTGGTGATTTGTATTTCATTTGATGAATCTAGTCTAAGCAGAATGAGTGTATCTATGGATTAGTGCAGCCATGAAAATACAGGATCTGAAGGATTAAACCTCTCTCTCTTTTCTCATTGCAACCAACACTGAGAAAATGACAGAATCGCACATCAGCCATCAGGGAAGTTAATTCGATTTTATCTGTCTGGTGATGCTGCTAGTGATCCGATGTCAATGGACGTCAACCAAAATGTCCAGAACATACTTGTATCAGGATGTGAGAATATAAAAAAAACGCAATTGTGGTAGCAGCTCTTGAATGAAAACCTAATTCTTAGTATTTTTTTATAAATCTGACAGAATACATTATATTTTATTTGTTTTAGTTTTTTAAAATCTTATATTGCTAAATTTATGGAACTCAAACAGAAGCAAACATGGAGTTTAACATAAAGAATATGCTCTAAATGAAGAAAGCAGTTGTTAAGCTGATTGGAGCTATGCCTTGACTGTAGGAGGACCGGGGTTATGCTCTGTAGTCCAAGTGGCAATGAAGCTTTTTGAGGCTACTCTGAGTCATACTTATAATCATAATGAAAGAAGACACTTTAGTTTAGTATAACAAAGCTTTGGGGGCTGAGCAGAAAGGACTTTAGCAAGAACAAGTGCAGTTATGATGACACCATAGCTGAAGGGCTGCACACAAATAATGTTGAAATCACCATTACGCAACCTTCCGAAGTCACAGGAGTGGGGTAGGGGGTTGTGGGATGGGTGCGAGCTCCCATATGGTTTTGCACGACAGTTGCAACAGATGCATACCCTCTGTTCCCACACAGTTAACACATCTGCACATTATATCTGACTTTTACAGTTAGCAAAGTCTCAATATGAACTGTTCGCACATAAATGAAAGCCTGTAAAATGAAAGCCTGTAAAATGAACGCAGAGTAGTTGTTTACGTTAAAACAGACCAGAAAGGATGCTAACAGCTGTTCATCCAAAAATCTCCACACCCTTACTCAATCTACACCACTTAGTGTTGCATTTTAAATGAGGCATTTTCTCATTCAATGTGTAACTCTGATTTAGGGAAGCTGGGGAAAAAACACATCCTTACCAATGTTGATGACGTTTGCGCCAACACTGGAGAACTGACCAGAAAGATTAAATGATACAAAAAAAATCCCATCTTAACGTTCTGATTGTGTTTGGATTTTAAGGTCAAGTGTCATGCATCACATACCAGTAACCACGCATAGCTTAACCATCCCTTTTCTGAACACAATGTGTGTGGAGCATTCACTTGCGAGAATAGTAGACAGAGATGCAATCACTTATAATTTGATTTGATTATAAGTTGGTAGATGAAAATGCATTTAAAGAAATAGCTGTGACCTAATACCCCTGTCACATTTCTAAATGCAGTTACTTTAAATGTTTAACATTGCAGCAACACTGGAGCTCCTAAATACAACGAGTTGACTGAGAAATGCTGAGCCCAAGTCTATCAAACCGATGAAACAGCTAAATAAAGCAACAAGCCAACTGGAAATAAAACCAACAGAAGAAAGCCAGGAAAAAGGGAAAAAAGATTTACTTGAGTCTGGAGATGCCATTGTGGATACGATGACTGGTGGACCTGTGCGTCGACTTAGCTTCTGGTTAGCAACCATGACACCTTGGCCTTGTACAGGCGCTCCCACAGGAACAAGAGAATTGTCTGATACTTGTCCCCCACTCTTGCGAATCATCTGAGGACTTGGGTGAGGGCTGTGCATGGGTGACAATGGCAGTAAATTCCTGTCTCTCTTCATCAGCTCCATGGGTACTGTATAATTGGTGGAGTATGCTTTCGGCACCTGTTGTGGTGGCTGCTGTAAAGCTGGCATTGACACAGGCATTTGCTGTGGCATACCTGGAATGTGGTGAATAGATCCAGGTATAGCAGGCATTGATCCAGTCATCTGTTGTGGCATCATTTGCATACCTTGCATATGCACTCCGGGCACTCCCATCCCAGAGGAGTAGGCTGACATAGGTCTTGATTGAACAGGCATAATGGCTCCTGCATATGGCCCCGGGGAACGAGGTGGTTGGCCTGGGTAGCCTGCTGAGGCTTCAAGGAGGTGTTGAGAGGGGGCACTGCTGGGCCTCCTACCCATTACGTCTCCCATTCTTGGGGAGATTGTTTGCATGGCCCCAGGAGTCTGTGGGGGCATTAGCTGGGGATCCATGGCTAAAGCCTGAGCAGGGTGCTGTGAATGTTGGTGCTGCTGCTGGTGATATACATCTGAGCGATGACTAAAGCTATTAGAACGTCCTCGCATGGGCGTCTGAGGTCGCGAGGGTGCCGGAGTAGCCTCAACTGGCTTTTTGTAGTTGTGAACAAAGCGAGACAGTACACGAGCCTGGCCCAGGTTAGGGGCAACAGTGCGGACGTCATTCTCCTCCATAACAGCCAGCATGCTTGAGGAGTCAAATCCCTGCTGAATAAGTGAGGAGATGGTGCTCTCTGAGAGGCCCTCATTTCGCAGCAAAGAAAGGAATTCTGGATCAACTGTCTTCTTGGGGTCCATAGGCAAGGGTGCTGGTGGGGCAACAGGGGTAGGAGCAGGCAGAGGAGCAGGAAGTGGAGATGCAGGGGGAGGAAGGGCCTGAACTGGGGCAGATTGCACAGGGGCAGGTGCAGCTGGAATGGCTGTTGCAGTTTGCAGTGGAGCAGGTGGAGCAGGAAGGGGAGAGGCCACAGCAAAGTTGGGGTCAGATACGGGCATAGCAGCTGGAGGTGGAAGTGGCTGTTGCTGCTGCAGATGCTGCTGCAGCTGTTCTTGGTGAAGCTGCTGCTGTTGAAGTTGCTGTTGCTGTAACTGCTGCTGTTGAAGTTGCTGTTGCTGTAACTGCTGCTGCTGAAGTTGCTGTTGCTGTATTTGTTGTTGCTGAATTTGCTGTTGCTGTATCTGTTGTTGCTGAAGTTGTTGTTGCTGCAGCTGCTGCTGTTGTATTTGTTGTTGTTGAATTTGCTGATGCTGCAACTGTTGCTGCTGCTGGATGGTATAAGGTGAGGCTGAGTCTTGCCTCATAACAATGCCTTGATTGGAAGGATCTACCACCAAACATGTGGCACCTTGCTGCTGGGGATCTAGTGGGCGACCATCAACTTCTGAATAGACTGACTGGCCAGTCAGAGGTGGAGGCTCACTGGCATACCGGGGAGATGGATGCTCCATACCGTAATGAGCAGGAGATGGCTCCCGGGAGGGTAAGCGCTGTTGGCCATCTTGCATCATCTTGGCAACAGTTACCGCACCAGGTTCTCTATAAACTCGATTCAACTCATGGGCGGTTGGAGGAGGGGGAGGAGGAGGTAGAGGTAAAGGGGATGAAGGGGCTTGGGGAGCTCCTCTCCCAGACTGACCTTGATCCCACACAGCTCGAGTTCCAGGTGCCATCCCAAAATGTGAACCTGACCGACTGAGCGGATGAGGCGGTGGAGGTTGATGTTCTGGCCGGTAAAGACCCTCAGGTGGTCGTGGAGTCATAGCTGGATCGTGGGAATAGTAATCCTGATGGGAAATCGATCCTCTGTGAGCCATAGCTGCCCGTTCGTAGTGGTTTATGTCCGGCACAGAGCCCTTCCTGAGTCCTCGTTCTGCGTAAACCTGTCCGTAGGGAGTGTCTTGATAGGAATATGAAGCACGTTTCAAATCCAGCTCAGGGGGACGCACCCCTGGTGGAGCCTCGTACCACCCTCCTCCCTCCCCGTACGAGAGAGAATTCCTTCGGCCTGCTAATCTCGCCTGCTGCTGCTCGTATGCACTGTCACACTGCCTCTCCCACTGTCCCTCATTCCCCCCTAATGTGTCCCAACTGTGGGAGCGTCCAAGACCTAACTGTTTGTTCGTGACAAGCATTGGCAAAAAATAAAAAAGCTGGGGAAAAAACTTAAAAGACACAAAAAAGTATCAAACAAAAGTAGTCTCTTGGCGGTGTATTTAGAAGTGCAAGCCTTCAAGCAAGAGAAGAGAATGAAATTTAAGGAGGAAGGTAGAACGAGCAAGTAGAGGTGCACGGTTTCACCTTATAAGCGGTTGTAATATTGTAAGTCCAAACGATCAGGTGACTCCCCCTTCAGCTGGTAGTCCTTGAATAATTAAACTCTAGTCATGCTGGTTGGTTGTGTGAGAGGAAAAAGGACACCACACACAAAATAATCCACAACATACAAAACCACACAAACGCTGCAGAGGAAACAGTTATTCCATGGAAGACCCAGTAACAAGGTGCGGGCTTCAGATGGCACACAAACATTTGCTAGTAGTAAAATACAAAAGAGGGAAGGGTGGGTTATAGGTTGAGATGGGTAGGGGCTTGTACTAATCCAGTACAGTTTATCTCTCCCCTCTCTGGGACATTTTACTTGCTCTGCCGATTGCTATGAGGGATTACATCTAAATAAAGCCTGTTTAATTCCACTTCCTTCTGTGACGTCACGTGATCCACATAGCAGAGAATCTGGTGATAGTGCTGATGATGGCAATGCCAACGATTTTGATTTCACCCCAGAAAAAAAAAAACTCACACCCTGCTCTGGAGCCACCTACCTGAAGTTGCTGCTGATGTGCTGTTGTCAACAGGTTTCAGATCAGCCAAATTCACAGAAAGGGCTTGGGAAGCCGGGCAAGGTGCACAGCTTCATTGAGACAAATGAAATACAGTACTCTTCGCTAAGTCCTGTGCTGACAGTAAACATCAAATCCACCCTGATTGGACACTAATCCCTCCGGCCCCATGCCTGCAGCAGAGCCACCACGCAACTGTTGCCCAGCTTGCTCTAAAATGTCCTTGATGGATGTGCGGTTCTTACTGCTTGTGCTGATTTGGGATCAGTTTGACCTGCTGTCTGCAGGACACCAAAAATTACTATGCAGAACGAATGATAAATTGCTCCTTCATGTTTTTTCCTTTCGATTGTCCTGTTTGACTTCTACTGCTCAGCCGTGAATATTACTGCGATCTGTCGAGCAAAAATGATAAACATCTGAAATGCATTAGTCGTCCCAAATACGGTTTTATTCTGCCATTAATATGACTACATAGAAAAAATACTATACGCATCCAACTGTCTGGAAAACACACCACCTTCCCCCGCTTTCACAAATCTCCTCTGATCTCCTTCACTTAGAGAGGATCTGTAATCTGTATGTTCCTACTTGCAGAAAAAAGTAAAACACTGGGGGATCGTGTGTGTGTGCATATGTTGAGGGGGAGGGTTTTTTTTAAATAGATAATCCACAACTCCTACAACCTTTTAAAAAAAAACATGCACAGTTAAAAGAACCCCATTTTATCTATTTCAGGGCAACTCTTTCATTGGGAAAAATGTAAACCTCCTTAAGTTTTTTGAGCTGCTATTATCTTATCTAAAGATTTAGCCATGGGATGTATTCCAGACAACAGATGAGACACATTCTTTTGTTTTTTTCAGTTGTGGTACTGTTACCCGATATCCTGACAGATCCCTGGTGAACCCTGTTTATTAATGCATGAAAACATATGTAAGATCAGAAATCTACACAGAGATGTAACTATAGCAAAGCAAAGTCCTTCATAGTTAAAGTCAGGAAAATTAGTGTCAGTATTTTGAAGGAACTTTCCTCTAAACCTTGCACAAGGCCTGTCAGTCCTTGGCACAGATATAATGTATAATCACAATTGTGTAATCGGAGAGGGAGGCAAACAGGGAGGAAGAGGAGTTTTCTGCTGTTTTACAAGAAGAAAGGAAAAAATGGATGGCACTCTAAAAACAGAGACAACAAGGATTTTTTTCAGAAAGTTCAAAGAGGAAATTAGAAAGTGAAAGTACGAACCATCACAGAGATCTAAAGAAATTGGAGTAATTAAATATTGAGAGTATCAAAGGTTGCATTTTACTGTCGTTTCCCTTGTAAAAGCACAGAGTCTCTTGTGTTTCAACTGATCCTTTTTACTATAAAAATGAAAAATTCTGTGAGAATTCATTCAATATTCTTTATTTGTCTCCTATAATCACATTAAGATTAAGGTAATTATATGCAGATTTGTTATCTAAAAAAAAAAGAAGAGAGTAAGTATGCTATGTTCCAACTTTGTTTAGGTGTGTTCCTGCCTTTAAACTCAAAAGCTAATATTGTTGAAATTGTGCCTAATCAGCACCAAGCTCATTAAAAAAATATATATCACCACTCCAGCCACAGAGATACACAATCGCTCTGCAGCCTTTTGACCTCTCTGTGCTCTTTTGCTCAAGTAAAGATATCACAACAGCTGTGGTGTCTTGGTCATGTCCTTTTCTATTCACACGTGTAATCCACCTCTGAAGCCTCAGCCTTCATCCGATGTGCACACATGAATACGAATCACATACAAACTGAAAACTGCCCCCCAACAGAAATGAAAACAACTGTCTCCTATATTGTGACACATCACGTACCAAAGGCACGATTTGAATGTTAAACACACTGACTTATGCATGAGCGTGTGGCAGGAGGCACTAACTGAAAATGAGATTATGATGCCAATACTGCTGCAAAGAATGATGTTGTCTGATGTATTGCAGTGCACATTTAAAAGGCAATGCGTTCATAGCTGCTTCGTGCGGGCATGAAGTTGTTTGTCTTTACAGACATCCCCACAAGCACTAAATAGACTGTAAATGCATGTCAGCAGCACTGAAGATAATACTGATCTAAATGGCCATAATGTATGCTGGGTTAGTGTCATGTTCTGAAGTGGTACACATTTTTTCCATTGTTCTAGCACACACACCCACACACAGATGCGGTTGTCTACTAAATTTCCTCTATGTCAGCTTTGTTATGCAGAGTTTCTTCCACCCATAATCCCTCTCCTTTGGGCATATCCCAGCAAACCTTCATTCAAGCCACAGGTCATTTTTAACACTTCACAGCTGAGGAGTTCATTTTTAAATCCTAGTTTTCCAGGAGCTCTTTTCCAACTTTATACAACTGCTAATCTGTATGCCAGCTCGATCAAAGGCAAACAGACACTAGATGTAAGCAGAAAAAAAAAGCCAAACTCAAGGGTAATGAGAGCGACAAACCCAAAAAAGACAGCAAAATAACACTTTTTACCACCCGCTGATCTCATTTTTCTCCCTGCATTTCCTCAAAGTCAATAGAGGGTTCATTCTTTCGAGGAGGAGCATGACAAACGAGTCAGACACTACAACTTCATACTAGAGCTTGGAGAAAGAAAACAGAGGGAAAGATATTAAATAAGTCTTGCTACAGAGCTCAGGATATGCGCCCCGGAAATCCTGCGTGAACTTTGGCTCTCCCACCACCAATCTGAAATTTAACTTAGTGTGTTGCATTTTGCCGTTCTGTTGAATGTGACATGCGAATGTTGACAAGCTAAACTGAAAGATATTTCAGTGCAAAGGGCAACATGACTTGCCGTTAGGACATTTTCCCGCTGTACACAAAACAAAGACACAAATACATGCATGAACATGTCCTTTCATATTTTAGAACATGGCAAATTCCACTACCCCACCTTGTGGTGTTTGCATCCAATCACAGAAGCACAACTTGTTAATCGACATACAGTAAGGAGCTATCTATAACACCGCGACCTACACCACATCGCAGCGCCCCTCACATCCCATCTCTGCCTGGATGAGTCAGTCGGCTTCAGCTAAACAGCTATGGCAACGACTCCGCGCTGCAGCCTGAGCCAATGCATGCTGGGAACCCAGATGGAGTAGACAGAAGGAGAAACAGGCAGACAGAGAGTTAGAGAAAAAGGGGGAAGGATAGAGTATGGGAACCGATGCTCACAACAGATGTTTGTCACAGTTCCCTTATTGCGTTTACACTCTTCTTGGCAGTAAATTAAACCCACAACAGAAGGAGCATTTGTACCGTATACATTTTGGAAGCTGACATCTAAACTAAACAATGTTTTTATAGGCTTATTAGATGAATAACTGTAGTAACTGGGATAATTCAGAATTTGCTGGTGTAAATCTTTCTCAATGTTCTGTCACTTATTTGTCCTTATTGCATGTCGTCTTAAGAAGCTGAAACAAATCATGTTTTTATTTTTTTAAGTTTTCCCTTTTTCCCACCCCTATTCAGGCAGAGAATTTCAGGGGTCAGAGGGACTACAGCTGAACAAAATGTTGCAATGAAAGAGTTTCAACTTCCCACTCGAGATAATGCAGCATAACTTCAAGTTCAGGCAAGGTGAAGAAACAGGAAAGAGGCAGTATGATCTCAGCAAGAGGCCTCTCTGCCCCGCGGAGCTCAATGTCTAACTGACCAAAAAAAAAGAGCTGCTCTGCTTGTGCTTTCCGAGTCAATACTGATGCATCTGACACACAAAAATAAGTGTTTTAACACACACACACACACACACACACACACACACACACAAAAAGCATAATATGTCCCTTCCAACTTGTTAAAATGCTTTTTTTTAAGCTAAAACGAACCGTTAATTTTTTCTCTTGATTATCTTTTACTTAAAAACAGTTGCCGATGTATTTTCCACAGGTCAATGTATCATCTTAGCTGAGATTTCATCAATAACTAAATCATTTTTTGGATATAAGGCAACACAATTTTAATTGTAAAGCCCATTTCATGTACAAGACAATTCAAAGGGCTTTACAAGTAAATATAGAAGTACATCAAAACAGACTTATAAATTATTAAGAAATTTAATTCAACTGTTTAATTTTATTTCAAAGCAGAAAAGATCAAAGAGAAATTATATGAGAGATAAATTGCATTCAAGAACAGTGTGAGGAATCAATAATTGCTTTGCTATAGAAAACAAAAAAAAAACAAATGAGGTGCATCTAGTGCATCAAATGTCATCCAGATACTGAACGATTGGTTGTTGTCTTCTCGCTAAACTGAAAAACCTCAGTAGGATTATTCAAAGTGTCCAAGTCACAACTCTCAGCTTCCGGGTTGCCAAACGTCTGTATTTGCTGCTTGTCTCTATTTGATAGGATTGTAGTGTGAGTTAGTCTTTTAGACATACATAAAAACAAAGTGGATCACCAATAAATGATAAATTGTCCACGGTTCCGGTAAAATCTGCATTCCAGCCCCATGACCGCTTTTGACGGGGGTGAACAGCCACGCTCAATCAGCCATTTTGAAACCGATTTGGGCCACAGGCATGGCGCAGTTAGCTAGTCATCACAATGAGCAAAGATGTAATCAATGCACTCTGCTGCGGAACAAGAATTGGATTGACACAGTTATCTTCAAAAGATAAATGGAGATTAGGGAGGCTGCTCTCGGTATCTCGCCAAGCGCATCCCGTGACGGCGTCACAATCACAATCACTCCATAACATTCTTGTTTTTGTCGATACATGTGATGTGAACTATGATTTCCATTTCACGCCTCTGTCCTTGCACTCTGTTTATAGATAAGTGTGGGTGGTTTTGACACGACAGGGCAGAACATCCCGTGTCCATAGTTTTAAAATACCATTTTTTATGTGGTTGGGTAGATTCAGTGCTGCGGTGAAACTGGCGTGATTCAGCACCCTCTGATCTGTTAACTTCCCCGATGTGAATCAGCCCTGGCTGCACACTTTTTAAGAGCAGCTGTGGTGACTAACTGCACCAAAGAGAGAGGGGGAAAAAAGCCTTCCTCTTCGGCAGTGTGACTTCATCAGAGACAGGCAATCTGCAGGAGAGGTCAACAACTGACATTTTCCTATTTGTTTGGTTTCTTTGGATCCCTGTCATTCCACCTCTGTGATAAAAAATGAGTTAATTCATAAAATACTGGTGGAAGCGTGTTTCCAGTGGGTGGAGGAGCGGTGGCTTGGAGGGTTTTGAGACGCCACACGTGGCTCTCATTCTGAGGGTGGAAACAGCAGCATAACTGTGACATTTAGCAATCTATAAAACTTTGCCCCTGAATCTCTGTGGGGTTTTCCTCAGAAATCAACAAAGGGGAACGTTGTTATTTGACGCTCTGGCGTGTCAATCTTTCCACTCGAGACAAACTCTTCTCCCTAAATTGTGAAGTTTAAAATTGCTAGAGATTTAATAGAGCATGAGTGGGCTTTGTGGAATGTGATTTTATTCACTTTGTCAAAAAGATGATGTTCTTTTTTTCCCATTTGTTTTGATAGCAGAAAGACAAAGTTCATTACATACGTCGAAGTTGTTAATTTTAATGCTTAGAGCTCTCTTAGATTTTATTATGCCACAGATTTACGCATATTTTCATTAGTCAGGTCTGATACTGTATAATCAGGTTCAACTGAGATTAAAAAAACAAGAAAACAAACAAAGAATGTGAATCACAACATTTATCTAATAGGATACAATATCCAAGGTTATGATTTTAAATTGTTACCCACATATAACATTATATTAATGTTATAATTCATATAACTTGGTGCTTACCTTGTAAAATCAAACTAATTAAGCACTATTTAGCTAAGAATTAATTCATGATACAGGTAAAAGGTAACATGACCTAGCGCAACAAATGTTAAGCATGCCATCAACTGAAAGTCCAAACATGATCTGAGAAACTCCAGCTGGGAGCCATGGCAGCGAGCAGCTCTATCTGGGTTTCAAAAGGGAAGCGCACACATACGACAGGTAAGCATGCGAGTTTGGACTCTTTACAGACATCAAAAGAACTCTCAGACAATCAGTGTCAACGTGAATGTTTAAGTGAATGAACAAGTGAGGTAAAGAGCCACAAATATGTTAATGCAGAAACACACACAAATCCATCCCATAACCCTCTATAATCAATCCAAGGGCTCATTGGAGTGCTTCACTTTATTACAAACCCCCATCTTCATCTCTTGAGCAATCTGGAAACATCAAACTCAAGTCTGCTTTGGCCATCAGCCAGGACGCCTATACACCTCAGCGAAACACTCCCACACACTTAATCCCTGCAAGACATCCTTCAAAGATGAAGTTTGAAGCCTCATGGGTTCTTGAGGCTCTTCTTTGACACACACAAACACACTCAACGCTGCTTTTCCGCTGAGTTTGTCACAGCGGGCTGAAGGGCTTTAGTGCTTGTGGAAACTCCAGTGGTAGAGAAAAACTGGACATCCGCTCACATGTCACACAGTGCCACAAACATCTAGCAACCCAAATGATCAAATTCCATGTGGGTTTAAAATGAGCACCGAAGCTGAGAGAAGAGACGGGAGAGGAGTTTGGGCAACTCACCCTCACAGATCCTGTCCAGCCGCTGTCGTTTCACTTTATGTTTGTCCACCAGGGCCATGCTGTCACAGCTTCAAACGCCTTCTCCTCTCTTGAGGTTTGCTTCCCCTCTCTGCTTGTTTCCGACTCAAATCCTCAAGAAATCAGTTTGTTGACGATCTAAACCTGAAATTTAAGAAACCACAGACATAGGTTTCAGCTGAGGCTCAGTCTAGGCAGCGAGTGCACTTTTATGCTTTCTTTGACTCTTTTGGGAGGAAACAAACAGGCTGCTATCCGTAACAAAAAAAAACAGCCATTTGATGCTCTGTAGCTGAATTATCCTGGAACTAATTTACATCTGCTGTGCCCTCAGGAGGCCACAATCAAAATGCATTGTACACACAGTGACTTCCAGCGACACACAATTTTAAATTATGCAAAGCAAAACATCACTTACACTACATAAAAAATGTATGATGTGCAAATTAAAGACAGGAATGTGCATACGAAGCACAAGTGAATGAAAATGCACAGTCAGTGGTCACAGAGTTGAGTGAAATTTAGCTAAATCTTTTTATTTGGGTCACTTATTAGTAATAATCCCTCAGCTTCTTGGAAGTGCATTTAAAAAAAAAGGAAGCTAAGCAATATTCTGCAGTTGTTTCCATCTCATAAGCTTGGCAGTATCACTATAGAATGTAAAATAAAATAAAATTAAGTAAATGGTTTAATCTGATTTACCCTTCAGAGACTCTCCACTAGGGGGAGCTTCACCTTGGAGAGCACTATTTGATCAAATTAGATTAAGAAATGTCACTTCTGCAACCAGAGCCCCTCAAATGAAGTAGAACAGAACACAAGCAGGCAAAAACAGACTGAGTAGAGGAGGAATTGAACAAATCACTATGCTCATTGCTTGTGCCACTCTGAAGAATTTTCTTTTGACTGGCTCCCGGTGAAGCCTGAGGGGAAATGGCTTTTTGTTTGTTTGTTTGTTTGTTTGTTTATGAAAGGGCAAAGCAGGCAAAGACGGACCGAAGTTGGTTCAAGAAAGCACACGTACGTGCGCACAAAATGAAACAAAAACAGCTAGCAGAAATGTGGGTTTACACACATGGACGCACGCACAAAGGGCAATGAGTTACACAGAGGAATGTGGGTCAGTTAGTCAGCAGACAGGAGGAGGTTGTATCAGCAGAATAAAGACATGAAAGTGGGCTGGTGGGAGGGGGAGGAAAGTAGAAGAAAAACATAATCTAACAGGATGAGTACAGTGTGACACCATCCTCCTCCGTTTTAACTGTACTGTAGGTCCGTCAGCACATTGGTTTCATATTTGTCCTTGGGCGTAATCCTAAAAGTACTGTTTATGTGAGGATACAATTGATTGATATTTGTGCTGTAAATCACGGCCGTTATGTTTTAGTGGGGTGCATGGCAGGTGAAAGAATGAATAGATGCTCTATTTCTTTTATACGTACAGCTGTAGAGGGAGGGAGGTGGGGAGAGGCGCTGCAGCTAAAGTGACTTTTACATGAAACGCTGGCGTAGGTGCTAAATCTCTGTCTTTCACCAAAACGCTTTTCAGCCGGCAACGCCAGTGGAGCTGGGCCTCGGTTTGCCTCCTCCACAAGGTATGCCTTCGTGCCAAAGAGCTGAAGACCCGCATGTGGGAGTCAGAAGGAGAAGTAATTGAGCAGGAGGGAAAGCAGGAAACAGTCACTCAGAGGCAACTCGTCTATGAATAGACTGGAGGAGATATGCATGGGCATCTGTGGCTCCGAGCTGCATCTCTAGAGGTCAGACGTGAAGACGGCACGGCTATATATTCAGAAAGTCTCCAGATGTAAACTTCCCAACAAGATCCAACGCAAACACGGTCATTCACTTCCTGCACTATTTAGGATTACTCATTTGAATATCGAGCACATGTGGAGGAACATCCCCCAAAAAACGTCCACCATCATAAACCTTTAAAAGCCTTTCAAACATAAACTCTGTATCCAAGCATTTTAAGTGACCAAAGGGCATACCGCAAAGGATATGAAGACTGGTCCTGCTCAGCAGTGCTGGACACACTCGCCTTAATTTCCATTAATTTATTCCAGAGATCTGACACATCTGAGAACAGGATCCTCTCCACTCCCAAAGGATCAAAAATGTCAACTCCTCTAAGTGGGTTGAAAAGTCAACAACTCGGAGCCCTCAGCTAGAGCAGTGCGAGAGAGGAAGTACAGTTATCCTGAGGCCTTCAGCGCCGTCGCTGCTCAATTGTTGCTTGACTAAGTGTCGTTATGCAACTGAACAATAAGAGGATTGACCTGAGAGAAAATATGTGCTCCGAGTTGGAGGAGAGGGAGCAAAAGGCCAAGTCTCTCTCTCTCTCTCTCTCTCTCTCTCTCTCTCTGTCTCGTAAAAAATACACAACTCCTGGGACTGTCTGGCTCAGCACGGAGAGGACTCACTCAGTTATTTGTGGCTGGTTGGTCATGTTCACAGGTTCCGTGACAAGCTTGTGAACGACACCCAGTTAGGTCGTGTCTGAAGGAGCAGCTCCGTTTTGGATGAAAAAAAAAACAGTTTTTAAGCGTTCAATTAGGCACGCTGCATCTGTTCGTCAGAATGTGGCCGGAACAATGCCCGGTAACTGCATCTGCTATCAAAGCAGAACATTAAAAAAAAAATTAAAAAAAATACAAATCTCTGTGAGACATTCTCGGCGCAACAACTGCGCTTTCCTGCAGCACATCCGTGTCAGCCAGTGGGAAAGCAAAGCAGTCAGGAGTCACGGGGGATAAGGAAACTCTCCCGCTCACAGTTCAGCCTTTCTCGAGATGCCTTTTATTAAATCCGAGTATCCTCTCCCAACGCAGATATGCAGGACAAACTAAAAAGGTCAGCTGGTTCTATCATGGAATTAAATGAAGTAGCTCCACTGAACGTCATTTTTCCTTTCCTTTCTCATCTAAACTTAGTTTAGATGAGTGATTTTTCTATGCAGTAAGATGGAGAACTCAGCAGATTATGTCGTGGGCAACTTGGATGAATTTTGTGATGGTCCATCGAAAAGAAATCAAGGTGCACGGGAGCAGCTGATGCCATCTAAAGCCACCATATGCTGCTCAGTGTGTCCTACATTATTCATCACATACACCATGCCAAAAAGGGCTGGCTTACTTCTGGGTGACAATACCTTTGGCAGCTGTATGTGCAGTATGCAGGAATGGCCCGTAAAGCTTAGTACATGTTTCCTTTGGAAGTTTCAGTGTTCGTCTTAGAAAGCGTGGAAACAATCAAGCCGAAACAGCCTGGATGTCGAGTGTCAGAGCGGAGCGAGGGCCTTGCAAGGAGTTGCACCGCGTTGTTTCAGCTGTTGCATCATTCCTCGAGGTTAGGAATTTATGAAGGGCTTCCTGTTCTGAAGGAAATTTCAGAAGCAGAGAGACAAAAAGAAAACTCCTCTCACTTTAAAAACAAATCTGTTTGAGAGAAAACCATCTATTTTTGTGCTTTTCCTGGGAGGAAAAGCACAAATCAGGCCGCCCGGGAGATTTTGTTGAGGTTGGTAACTGCCTCAAAAACACAGCAGGGGGAGCAGAGAAAGAGAAGATTTCTCTAACTGAGACATTCTCTGAGGGAAACCCTGTCACTGGATTCTGAAAGATGTGTGCTTATGGTAGCAGGTGAAGAGACAGAAATGTAGGTAAAGGTTTTATTCTTAACTGGAAAAAGTCATTCTTATCCACAACACGAAGAGAACAAATGGACTGAGCTATAAATCTATAATTAAATATTCATTGTGAGCTCAAGAATAACCCAGTGACCAGTTCAGATACTAAGGAAAACAGATCACGTTTCCTCTGGCAGCACAGATGAAATTGCTTTCTTTTCAGTCCGTTTCTGTTTTAATCTCTTCCTTAAGCAGCCTCTCCTGGAGTTACATGTCTGAAGGAAGACAATGACTTTTGAGAGATAAGCTTCTGCTTCCCAGAAGAATGAGTGTGGTTTAGAGAGCAGAACTAACAGAGATGCCATTTCTGGACACTGTTTCCAATTTCATAATACAGCACCTTAATGGACAGTTAACATTTAGAGGAGGACTGGTGTAGAGGCTCCCTTAACTGACTACTTAGGTGTCTATGATTTATATCCCTGAAGGTGCAAGATAGCAGAAAAAAGATGAAGCAGTGAGTGGAGGGTGGGTAAAGGTTTCTCTTCTCCCATTAATCCAATAGTTGGGGTTCTGACGGGGAACGTAAAGCTGCCACTCAGCCTGCAGATTTACACCTTCCTAGTCCCTGTCAGTCTCTTTCTTCCAGCCTATCTAAACACACCAGCCGCTGACAATTACACCTTTTTATACCTCTCCATCACCATTTAAATCCTCTTAATTCTCTCCATCCATCTGTGTCTCCTCCACTTACCTGATTTTGCATGTGTTGTCAGTTTATGGCAAACAGCCTTCTTATCCTTTCCCCATTTTTCCTTCACACTGCTTTTTATCTGAAATATTTGCCTCCTCCCTCCCCCCTCTCGGCTCTAAATAAAATGAGACTGCAGCAGTCCTAACTGCTGACTTGGGCTAATGCACAATTTTGTAATAATGCCTATTCGTTTAAGTCACCCAGGAAATGCATAATGGTGACATTACCGTGCACTGTAGCCCGTTTGCCAAGCTCAGTGAGCCCCATCCCCCCTCTCACCAGCCCCTCGCATCCAATGAACTAAAACAAAGTCTCGCATAAAATCTCCACTGTCATAATTAATTTATTTCTTACCTAAAAGGCTATACACTGAAATCATATTTACTGATACAAATGCACCAATGCAATTAATGTAAAAATATGTGCGCGCACACACACACACACACACACACACACACACACACACACACACACA
>JABUIW010000010.1:11839257-11884372 GCA_013363375.1 Menidia beryllina | reverse complement strand
CACACACACACACACACACACACACACACACACACACACACACACAAACAGACACGTACACACAGACACGTACACACACACAGACAAGCAATCAAATCTAAACCTCCAGTGCTTCAACTGACAAGTGAAAGGTTGTTTCTAAGATGCTTTGATTGTGACAGTAAATCTGTCTATTCTACTTTCCTGCTGACACTCAACATAATGACAATGACCTCAGGCCTGCTTCTGGGGGGGACAAAGATCAATGTTTGGAGCGTTACTACGCATGAATTCACCCACACTATTCTTCAAGAGCTTCTTGTTTCCTCAGAAAACACAATCACTCACATATTCAGCAAAATGGCATACATAATAACACAATGGTCGAATGTCATCGGTTGATGTGCACAGAAATGGAAAAAAAAATCATGTTATGCAGTACAATCACCTGGAAACATACAGTGACTTCTGTTGGGACTATGAGACTACGCTACAATCACAGCTTTTATCCAACTACAAAGAGAGAAAAAATGTGGTTTGTTTCCACGGTTGAGCATTTATACGGTGTCACTTATTCCTGGTTAAAAACAACTGTT
Source organism: Menidia beryllina (assembly GCA_013363375.1). NCBI lineage: Eukaryota > Metazoa > Chordata > Actinopteri > Atheriniformes > Atherinopsidae > Menidia > Menidia beryllina. The sequence goes on along the minus strand of JABUIW010000010.1, from coordinate 11,883,797 downwards.
CCTAAATGTAACTATAACTGCCTTATGTGGCGTTCATTATTAGTATATTGTCAAAATTAACAGCAGGATCATAATTTAGACTCAAAGTTTGGTAAATAAATGGCATAAACTGTTTTAAATCACTGTGACCATTAATAACAGTATCAGGACTTGATTTGGAAATTAGCCTCTTTTTCTATTAGTCAGAAAACACAAACTTCACACACTATAATAAAGACTTTCCACACTATAAATCCTCCATTCAAGATACATTTTTTAGATATATCATGTAAGAAAAGAGCAAGAAATAGAGTATTTTTAAAATGATTTTATAAATATTCTGGGAAAGTTTATTAATTCATTTATTTATTTCATGATCTTACTTTTATCTAACCCAGTATAAGAAACTTTCAGATCAACACCTCTATCACACGCGTGAGCTGGTCAACAATAACATTCACAAACCAATTAAATGAATTGCAGAAGTTATTGTAACAGTCAAAATTTTAAATGAAAAGAAGTCATGGTTTAAAATGTAAAACGCAGGCACTGTTTGAAGGATTTCAGTTGTTGACAGATAATTTAGCCCAAGAGGTCAGAAAACTTAAATTATTAATTTAGTCTTCAAGCGCTTTAAAAAAAAAAATTGTGTTAAGTAAAAACAGCGAATTTTGTGAATATACACACCTACTCGAGTGAATATTTAAAAGAAATCCTTGAATTTGAAGTCCACTTTTTCAGGAGACGTCTCCAAGTTCATATGTCAAGCTGTAATTAACTATCACTATTGTATCCCACCAACAACCAGTTTTCCATTTATTTTGGCTTTTTTTCAGGGCTCCTTGGATGGATCTGGATGTCTTTATCGAAGAGTTTGAAGAACTACAGCACAAGTTTTGATTTGTGACAATGTTAAATGAATTAGAGCGGTTCCTCTGGGGAGAACAAAACACAGTCAGATCTCTTGAGCATATGAACAAACTTGGCCAAGAGGAGGCATAAAAAAAAATGTTTCTGCAGACACACATTGTACTCACAGACTGAGTGGCACTGTTATCAGATGGCGTGTTCACCGTCTCACCTCGACCTTCCCAGCTGTTGCCATTTTGTCAGAAAACAGGACATTGCAACAAAGACTGAGCAAGGGCTTTTTTAGCATGAAGCACAAACCTAACAATGCTGTTCCATTTCCCAGAAACACAGAACCTTATGCCCCCTCATTTCTTCAAAATATGAGAGTGAAATGCTGAAATCATTTGGCTTTAACATGATAGAAACCAAACAGAAATAAGAAAGATGAGCAAAATAAATTAAATTAAAGCATAGTGCTGCAGAGCAAGATTATTTATTGGGGAATTTGACCTTTAAAGAAAGAAAGGACAGAGAGAAATGGATGATGAATCATAACCAATCGCTTCAACCAGAGGCCGATTGAGGGAAGAATAAGCCTGTGTCCCTTTGCTAAGGTTAATTCAGGACTATCAAAGGAACAACAAGCATGACTAATAAGGACAGACTGATAACAACTGGCTCTGGGTCCTGGGAGCAGAGTAAGGCCACATGAAGATGTTGACAACACACCGAGATAAGAGAGATGTCTTTTAAACGTTCTTGTGATTTCAACGTTATTGGGAAAATGTATTCAGTATACATTTCATAACCTTGAATAAATCATAGTGTTCTTTCTTTTTGGATCAATTCTAATCAGTGAACTCCATGATCTTCCTTTTGTTTTAATTAAATACTGATTACCTGATCCATATGCAACGACTGTAAAGGCAATTAAACACCAAACGAACTGTACAGTTGAGCTCATAATGAGTTGTTTTCATTTAGAAATCCCAATTTTAAGGGGAGGGAAGTCATGATAGAGAAATGTAATCCTCATTGTACGGTGACTCCCCTGAACCTCTTTGTTCACATGTAATTAATCAAACTCTTGTAACAACACACTTCAAACGGAAAATGAATTTTGGACACGTTTTAAATGGCACAAAAGCTTTCAAGATTAATTTCATTCTGAACACTAAGCAATAGAGATGGGTTCAATTTATGAAATGGAATAAATGATCACTTCGATTTTTTTTTTCAATTTGCATAATGACCCTCAGCTTTTTTCCCTTTTTTTTTTAAATAGTGGCCTTCACGTGGCTTAGCTCCAACATTAAACACGTGCGTCAACAATGCAATTCACTTTTGATTTTTTGTTTTAATACCTTGAATAAAGTTCAGGCTTTGTGTAACAAAGCTCTCAGGCTTTGTGTAACAAAGCTCGGTCAATTTTTTTTATTTTCTCTCTATTCAGTGGCCTGCATTTTTTTCTATTTCTGCCAACCTGGTAAAATAAAAGGAACTTTTCCAGGAAATGCTCTTGTGCTTTTGGAGCTGTGCATTCAGCACTTGGATTCACAGTCCCTCTCATAAGTGGGGATAAACACAGGGACCTTTGCTTTAGATATCTGGGCTTTTTACCCTAAAGTCTCTGTATTTACTGATTGAGTCACAACGCTCTAAAAAGTGCCCACTGCAGACTGTTACAACCAGCACAGACACAGTGCTTCAAGGTGGCAATATACCTTGACTTTAAAAGGAAACTGGAGTTCAAAGAGGTAGTAATGTGTCTGGCAGTAAAAAAGGAGTCTTTCGTGAAGATTGATCAATTGATTTTCAATTTGTCAGCCCTGCTGAACTGTCTTGTTTAGAAGCAGCTGTTGCCAGATACCTAAAGGCACCTTCTTTTTTTTTTACGAGCATTTCCTCTTTTAATTTCTGTCTATACTCTCGAGCATGGGCATCACAGGTGGAGCACACTCCTGGTTTGAATCGTACCTCACTGGTCGATTGTTCAAAGTATCCTGGCTTGGTCACACTTCTGCCACAGGGGTTCCTCAAGGTTCAGTACTGGGACATCTTCTCTTTGCCATATACACCACCACGCTGGGCCAGGTCATTCAATCAAATGGTTTCTCATACCACTGTTATGCTGACGACTCCCAGCTCCATCTGTCATTTCCACCTGATGACCACACGGTCTCAGCATGCATCTCAGACTCTCTATCTGACATATAAAAATGGATGAAAGCCCATCACCTCTAAATGAATCTCCAAAAAACTGAACTGCTTGTTTTCCAAGCCAAACCAAACATACACCACAATATTCACATCCAGACTGGATCCCTGTCTCTGACTCCATCAAAGGCAGCAAGAAACTTGGGTGTCATGATTGATGATGAGCTGACCTTTAAACATCATGTTACCTCTGTTTCTTATCTTGTTCCTTCACACTACTAAACATGAGAAAGATCCAGCCATACCTTACCCCACATGCTACCCAGCTCCTGGTGCAGTCGATGGTTATCTCCTGCCTTGACTATTGTAACGCACTCCTAACTGGTCTCCCAACCTGTACGGTAAAACCGTACCATAATCTGACTGGGAATTTCCCTCTAGAGAACTTATTGTGATATTGATGATATTGACTGAACAGATACCTCTATCAAGGAACTTGGAGAACTTCATTTTTCAGATTTACAGTAACACAAAGAGAACATTTAAAGTTATTGATAGTCTTTGATGTTGCAATTGTTTAATGTCCAACAGCTAGAATTAGGGTGCTTTTGTTTTTCATTGTAGGGACAATAAATCAAAACAGTCAACTGGACAAAACCACAAACAGAAGACTTAAAAAAGTCTGAATCGGCCAAGAAAGCCACAGTCTGCTCACCTCTAACGCTGCAAGGTTAGTTACAACAGTAAACTATATGCTTCGTAGCTGGAATGTAAGGTGGATTAAATGGGGTGTAAACAGGGTTAAGGAAAGGCCAAGTTTGCCCCAGAGGCCAACTCACCATGAGCTGAACACCGCTGACCTAGATTAACACCAACCACAGCAGCACCCGGACTGTTAAACACACCCCGGTTTCCTGTATCCTGCTTTTCTGTCTGTGTGTGAAATGATTCCATCTGTCAGTCTCAGCTGGGCTGTGAGAACACCGCTGAATGCTGCTGCCCACACACACACACACACACACACACTCATACACACACAACACGTACACTTACACAGACAGACACCAAAAAACACAGACATGTTAGCTAGGAACTGGGGCCAAGGTGGGTGTCTGGCTGCATCCTGCCTCCAGGGAGGCGGCAAGGGAGTCTGCACAGCATGTAAGGCCAGGGGATGGGGAGCGAGACATGAGATAGAGATTTTACGAGGCTTGTGATGACCACTAACTACAGAGAACATTCGTTATTTTGCAGCGTCCTAAAAAGATTTAAATTCAGTGACAATTTTGTCTTGGCACGCACTGACATGCTTCTTCAACCAAGGACAGAGAATGGCTTTTAATACCTAACAAATACCTAAACCAGCACACATCTCAGCTACCAAGATTGAAAAGAGATATAAAAAAATGCAGCTGGGAAAAACAGAGACAAGCTGAGGGAGATATGACTGATATTCATAGTAAAATAAGCAAGAAATAGTTTACCAGTCAAGCATATTCAAGGGATACAGTTCAATTTTGAAGGAAAACAGAGAGAGAAGAAGAACTCTTCTTTGAGTTTAATATTTGAGCAGTAAAGATGAACTTGTCTCAACATCAGGATTACAAAATATATTAACTTATTCACCCTTTTCCTTTACACTGTTTAAAAAAAATCCAATGACAATGAGGCATTTGCTGAAGCTTCTTTAAAACCTCAGTCACACATAAAGTACATCCAACGTTCCACACAGTCCCTAGGAGAACATCTGAGAGGTCTGAGGAGGGAGAGCCAAAGGTCTTTTACCTCTTTCGTGTTCGGTGAAATATGAACACACAATAAATCCTTTTTGTTTCTGTACCAAGAGTCTAGAATCTCAAAATGTGGGAAAATCAAAGACGTCTTTGTGCAAACAAGCTGAAGAGTTGAAAAGCCAAACATCCCACTGAGCTCCTCGGCAGCGGAGAATCAAAGAAGCAGCCTCAGGCTAGCCAAACACTGGTAATATTACACAGATAGCTAAGGTGATAAAACTCCATCACTCAGCTCAGACATGTTGTCAACACTTCCATAGCTGCGAGAAATTAGTTGATGATATGAAGCCTTTCACAACAGATGATCAATGAGAGGCAGGATGACGGAAATCCTGCCGCAGCTCACAATACAGAAACAATTAGACTGCTTTTCTGTGCAGTGTGTAAACTCGCCTGAGTCCATATTACTGATGATGCACTGCAGTAGCAACCATGCTGATGTCCACTCCTCGTTTAAGTCAAAGAAGAGTGCAGCTACTCTCTTAACAGTGTGGTTTGGGAGTCAAATGGTCTCATGGACATCTGCCAGATCTTTCCTTTTTGGACTCCTGCCAGCATTTATGCAAGCAAAGAGGCTGTTAGATGAATGAAAGTGTATTACATGAGCAGTTTTCAGTTTCTCTGGAGGGATGAGCTGACAGCACTAAAAGACTAAAAGTTGACTTGTCCTATAGGCTTAAAAGCCCAATCACACCAGCATTTACAACTGCATAACTTTACACCAAATTCAATTTAAAGCAGCTGCCAACACTCTTTAGGTCCAGTGGGTTGAAGTAAATACAGAAAGCCAACGCTGCCCAAGTCAAGTTAAACTCTGCACATTTTGAGCCAGAGATTCACAGCAGAGAGGCTTAGTAATGGAACCGAGAAAGAGGAGACTCCAACATAAAGGACAAAACGCCTAAGGAGTCAAGATTTTGATCAATATTTTCACCGACAAATTCTCGCATGGTCTACTTTTCTGGTGTTTAGGGGCCAAAACAGCCTGTCATTATGTTTGTAGACTATACAAGCTGCACAGTGGTGTGGTGTCGCCTCACCGCTAAAAGTTTCCCAGAGGGTTGAAACCCCCTGGGACCCCCATATGTGTGTGTGTGTTTGCATGCTCTCCACGTGTATGTGTGGGTCTCCACAAACATGCATGTAAGGGCAAATGGCGATTCTCAATTGAGTGTGGTTGTTTGTCTCTGTGTGGCCCTGTGGAGGACTGGCAACCTGTCCGGAATGTGGGTGGACTTTACCACCTCTAGTGGTCGTCAAAGTAACTGCATGCTATGGGAGGAATATGGCAATTTTCTTTTTTTTCTTTGGCTCCACTAAAGTTCTGGGATATGAAACTACCATAAATATCTCACCGATTGTAAAGTCATACACACAAAGCTGTTGTAAACCAATATTTTAATAAGAAAAAATCTAATCTTATCTGTTGTGCTTTCCACATGGAGTGTTTAAAGGCAGTCCTATTCAAAAAAATTCCATTAACCCCCGAAAGAAGTTAAATTGCTGCAGCATAGATTCATATTGGTAGAAACACATGAGTAAATACAATAAAACCATGAATTGCAGTGAATGGGGGGGCTGTTTTCATTGCTTGGCAACAACTTAGCTGATGATGTGGAGCAACGTCTGCAGACAAAACAGGTGAACTCTCACTTAGATCATCTGTTGCCTGTTATGTTTCCCCGCTGATTGGTCTCTCCCTGTCTGCAGCCTCTGCAGGTGTTTTAGAGGTTTTATAGCACCAACAACTGTTAGCCATATTTCTATCACCAGCATCTGTGTTGTTTTCTATATTATCCATTCTACTTGCCACACCTCACCATTCGCACTACCCAGCCTTTTACTGTGAGTGTGCGCTGAGCCCTAAGGGGACCTCTGGGTTAAAGAAGCATCATAATCATGGTCTTACTATCAGTCATCTCTGAGTGGTGGTTTCGCTTCCGTTGAGTCAGCTAACACAAAGAATGGCTTGACATGTTGAACTTTCTTCATAGTACACATGCCGGAGGCAGACCCACGGCCCTGAAATATGAATGACCTCTGCTGGCCCGCCAGAACTCCAGGAGCCCAGTTTTAGGAATAGTTAGAGCTTCATTCTGCCACATCAGCAAAACAAGCTGTTCAACGTTATCTTATCAATAGAGACGGTACGCCACAGGCGCATGGAGCTCAGAAAGATTCCCAAAGGCTTTTTAGTCCAGGTATAGGCCTTTTCTCCGAGCTTATGTAAGGAGATAAGCTCCTTGCTACCATCAAGAAATAATGTGATCAGCTACAGAGGAGAAAAAAAAACACTTCATATTCCACATTATCAGTTAACAAAATGAGCTGATGCATCTTCCTCTGCTATTAGAAGTAGCACTCAGACACTGTGCATGTCCACTGAAAGTGTACATACAGTGCTCCAGACTGAAACCTCCTATTAACCAACACATTCACAGTTCCATTAGCATTTAAATATGCAGGAGCTGTGCCCCTTTCAAAATGCCATTTTTACTCTGCTGCAAGGAGAGTTCTTCAGTTGTCATAAACAACTTTCTTTTCTTTTTTTTCCTTTTTGCACAAGGACCTTTTCAAATGTCAGGGCCAATCAAACACAACACGGCAGGTCTCTTGGTGGAAAAAATACAGCTCGGAGGGCAGAGAAGAAAAACAGACTTATCATGCATATTCATGTGGCTGGAAGGTTCAGTGGCTGCTGTCTTTGAAAATTGTGCCCAGCGGCAAAGCAGTTTGTGTGGTAAGAAACGGCTAAAAAGAAAAAAAAAAGTAAGCCTTTAACTCTTTTGCCCCCCGCCCCACCATGTCTAAATGTCAATGTCACAGAACCACAATGGTCGAAGCTTTGTGTGTCCGTGAGTGACTCCCAAAGTCCCCACTCCATCTCTCTCTTTTTTTCTTTTTTTTTTTTCTCATTTCTCACGATCAGCAAAATTTGGCAGAAAAGTTATCACTGTGAAGTGGTGCTCAGCAGAATGGCGAACAAACAGAGCGCTCTCTCCGCTGCCCAGAGCCCACTTCAGCATTTTAGACATCCCTTTCAGCTTCCAGCTCGCCTAACATCAGCAGGATGGATCCTCCTGACACAAGTTCTATGTCAGCTGGACTGGAATTGGGTCTCTGCAGAGACACAAAGGAATGCTCCCTGCTTCTCCTCGTCATGCCACCTCCCTTCTGAGAACAAAGCCAGCAGCTATGAGGTCAGCAACAAAAAAAGAGGAAATAAAGCACGACACACAAAAGAGACAGAGTTTAAACTGTCCCACTCGTATCCTCTTCTCTATCCATTCCCGTCTACCTCTTTATAACTTCCTGCCCTGCTTCATTAGTCCCCGTCTCTTCTCTTTGGCTCCGGCGAGGCACGGCCATCCAGGAGGACATTATTAGCCGTCAGCAGTAACGACCAGTGAAACGGCAGCAGCAGCCGAGTCGGTTTCATAACAATGCTCAGAGGACCCTACTTCTGTTCCCAGCGAGCAGAGTAAGCAGTCAGGACAGCCCGCTGTGTGCAGATGGGGCTTTGTGTCTGCTAGTTCCTGCAAAAAAGTGACACAGCCACAAACACGAGCACTCATGTACATGTACGCACAGCCAGAGCGGGGGGCCATTATTCACTGCAAATCCTCTGTGGTTTTCCTGAAAGTTAATGGCAGGTGTTTCGAGCTCAAGCTCCGCCAAGTGAAGGAGAGATCAAGCCTTCCCTTTTTTTCCCCGCTGGCACACACACACACTTCTTCATGTCTCAGAGACAATTAGGTCTCTAAACTGTGCCCCTTCATGCAACCTTATCCGCTCCCTGCTCGCTCCATCTATCTCTGGAAGAGTCCGTGCATGCAGATGACAGCAATTAGGTACTCTATGGAGGAAAATAGACAGTCATTAAGGAAGAGAAACCCACAGTGGGATGCTTCACACCAGGTGGAGGGAGCAAAGTCCAATGATCATAAATATAGAGAACAGTTAACATCCTCAGCTGTTACCCCACAGCTTTCAGAGTCTTTCCCACAATCACATAATGAGAAAGTAATTTAGAGAAATGCTTGTTTATGCCCTCACAACACTCTGAGCACACGCTCATTTAGCGTTCGCCATAATTCATTTCAACCGCTTCAGCAAAAGAACGAAGTGTTAAATGAAAAATGCTGTTGTACGTATTAATATACCTTCATGAAATGTAAAAATGTAACCCAAAACAAATCAACGGGAATATTAACATGAAAGTTAACTGCATAATTCCCTGGTAATCACCACAATTTGAATCCTAAATCTCTAAAATGATAAACAATAATGAAATCCAATACAAGTAAATGTGCAGCATGGCTGTTTAATCATTTTGGATGCTGTACGTAATATCTGGCAACACGTGCTGATACGATCCGGCACTTTTATGTTCGGTCGTCTCAATTAAAAGCATTCAAATACAGCAGAGCACAGCAATTTGTTTGTTTTTCTGGCTCCTGCAGCAGCTCGACTGTGAGTTAAATCCATCATTTAGGACTGGCAAAGCTCACATACGAGCTCGTAGGAGGCCAAAGTGGCAGGAAAAAGCTGCAGCAAAATAAAAAAAAAACATCCCGGAAGAGGAAGAAAAATGACTCGGCTGCACTTTGGAGCAAACAACTGAGGACCCATGTGTTTCTCATGACTGTATACATCATGTTCTGTGGGAGCGGGCCGGAGCGGGAGACCCTACGCATGCAAACACAGAAAGAATCCAAGCGCCCCGTCCCCTTCACAGCACATCGGCAAACAAGTCTTATCTCGGAGAAGAATCGGACACCTGCCCCTGCTGCGGCCGTGTGTTGCAGAACACATTCACACCCACAAAACTAACCTTGACTATCGCAAACAAAGATACTCAGAGGCATCCGAGACACAACAGAGCATGCCCGACAAGGAGCAGGTGCAGGGGATTTGGAGCTTCCCCAATCAAACTAAACAGAGTTCTTTTTTTTTTTTTTTTCAATGGCTGTTCTCTGAGAGACTCTGAGCAACTCACTACTGTGTCAATTTCTAAGCATAGTGTCAACAATCTCTTGTCAAAATCTACATTTAAACATTTGGGGAACAGGGGTCAATCTAATTTTCAGATTTCCTCAGTGGTATGAATCCCAAATCTCCTTTCCTCTGTGATTTTTTGCACTATGTCCGCATGACATCGAACCATTCATTTTCAGCCACTTGCAGTCTGCACATTTCAATTTCACACCCATTACCTCCTCTGCACAATGCATAGCACAATCACATGACAATAAAATCCTCTCCAACAAACCTATGGGAACTTTCAGAAGCTGTGGCCATTATGTGAATTCTCAGAAGAGTTCACATGAGCTATTTCAGTAGCATCCAAATGACTGTGTTAAATGGAGTATTAGGCTCTGAGAATATGATTAACCAATTGTAATTGCTTCTGTGACTTCAAAACAGGCAGCCAATGCATGATTCAGATTTTTTTTTCTACTCCTGTTGCCATGCCTCTGTTTCTTCCTTTTTTTTCAAAGTTACCAACAGAAAAAGACACGGCCCCAAATCCTGAATCCATCCTCCGCCCGTAAAACCAAATAGCGTGAAAGCACAGGTGGCCCGTCCGTAACCTCCTCCCAGCGTGGGGGCACTTGTTCTCCAGCTTCACTCTAAGCTATACCGAGTCTGCCATAAGACAAAAGGGAGGCACAAATAAGTCCCTCCACAGGCACACGGTGCTGCAGATCAGCCATGTACGACGGTGCTCCCTACAAGCACAAATCATGTTCATAATCACAGTACACTGACTCCAGCCGTCTCCGGGGAGTATCTGTTCAGGCAAATGAGAATTCTGATTTCCAATACAAACACGGGCAGGCAGGCAAACACACACACACTCACACACACACACTCACATACACACACACCAGAGTCTACTATGAGCGCTAACATGAAGCACAAGCGCTGTGTTTTTATCATAAATATTAAAGCCTCGATTTTGAATTTTCCCCCTCAGTGATAAATCAGAAGGCCCAAAAAAAATAAAAGCTCGGCCACATATGTTGAGACGATGGCTGTGCTGCTTTCGCCACGACAGGCTGGCTTTTATATCCGAGCAAAGATACGAAAAGCAAGTTCAACCCCCAGCGGAGAAAAGGGGGGTGGATGAGGGGAGGGGTGAAGAGAGGTGCAAAGGGAGGGTCGGTGTTGCAGATTGAGGAAAAAAAAAGGACCACTCAGTCTCTGTATCTGTTTCATCATCGGCAACTGATCTTGTTTAAGGGGGGAGCCTTCATGCACTTCTTAATCTCTGACTGAAAGCGGCCCACTTGAGATGATTAAATGTTTTAATAATGTAGCATTTAAAATGCAAATAGTGAGATCTGCACGGGCGCAGGACGTCATTAACAAAGGCCTTTTCTCCGCGGGCAGGCTCCACACCAAGTTCCCCTGCCTGTTGTGACAATGCCCACGGGGGCTGAGCAGATGTCCATTGCCGGCAGCACATCTGCATACAGCCTCTATCCCCACCCCTTCACCAGCCAAACAATGGAGCCCCCCCCCCCCCCCTCCTCCTCCTCCTCCTCTTCTTCCTCCACTTGAGGCTGTCTTCCACTAAAGCTTCCAACTGCAGTAAGAAGGGATAGAAAGAGGAGTGCGAGAGGATAAGGTTGCCTTTTTGCAAAGTAGAGCTCAAAACTGGAGGGATCAAGGTTGAAAAAAACAAACAAACAAACAAACAAAACAAAACAAAAACAAACAGCAGGTATTCATTTGGACGTCTGACTGGGTCACTCATCACTTAGTATTGTGATGATGACAAAAGGGGTCCAGAGTGGGTTTGTTTGGGTGCTCACATCCTGGAAAGAACTGTTTCAAAACACAATATTGACAAACTTTTGGCCCAACTCTAAATACCCGTCTGCATCCTTCATGTTCTCAGGAAAATAATCGAGGAGTCTATTTTCAAACATGTACGCACAACTGATCTCAATTGGATCTTTAATAAATGTTACTTTAGGAGTGTTCAGCCCGTTGGGAACTTAATAAAGCCTCCTCTTCCCATCCCTGTGAAGTGGAGTCTCGGCTAATGTCTGCCCCCACCCACCCTGGTGCCTCCTGGCTGATGGCGCAGGGACACATGGACAGCGACGCGAGCACAGCTTTGTAAACTATTACCCCCCCCCCTCCCCGGTGGAGCCCACACGGAAATATCCCACGCCACCTATTCCACGATGATCTTGAATCCTACCTCGGCTGGATGTTTACTGAGAGTTCGAGCGTCGGGCTTTAGGGGGCTCCAAAAATAGCATCGCAGGCTACGCATCTAAAAAAAAAAAAAAAAAAAAAAAATTCGCCCGTTATCTCGGATTTAGATACTGACCCACCTAGGAAGAACAAAAAAAAAAAACTTAATCCTGCACTCGGCGGGACAATCTGGGCTGGACGCGGCGTGGACGTGGGCGCGCAGCCTCGGCTCACCGTGTGCCCGCTTCTCCTGCTCTTTACTTCCACGCTTCATAAACACTCCGATTCTTTCCCCTCCTGCCAGAATTGAGAGGTGTGTATCAGTTTGCTTTTCTCTCCCTCGCTCTTTGAGCGAGGCGGAGCCTTTGCCCACTTCTCCCCTCTCAGACACACACACACACACTCGCACGCGGTCGCGCACACGCACACTTCCACGGATAAGACGCCCTGATGGAGAGGGGACGGGGGGAGTTATCTAAGAAGGACGATTTTTGGTTGTGATATCTGTCATTTCGTAGCTGTTATTGATTCACAACTGCCCCCCCCCCTCTTCTTTTGTAACTTGAGATCCTGCTCAGTGCAGTTGGATTCAAAAAGGTGTAAAAAAGAGACAATAGAAACCCATTTAAAACATACTCCCTGAACATAATGAGTGTCCTTACTTAGGCCTGTGATTTTTTATTTATTTTTACATTTCAGTTCATTCAAGAAGGTTAATAATTTTCCAGCTGCTCCCATTGATTCAAAAAGATGTGATAAGGTGTATCAAGAAGTAAGATGGCCAACCTAATCGACTGCCACATATATTTTCAGAGTGCTGTGCCTGCAGACCTTTTTGTATGGTTCACTTTGGTACTTAATGTCCTGCAAACTAATCTCTATCAGTATAATGTTTTCATAGATGCTACCTCTAAGTTAATTTCTGCTTTACATGATAGATTTCTAAATAAACAAATGCACATTAAAGTTGAACATTTTGTTTTTGGTTGAAATGTACTTTTCAGCGACCGACTTTTAGGCAATATAAACCGAAGAAAACCTTGACAGCATCTCCTCACATCACCATGGGATTGTGGAGCGACACCAACCCCACGGAGAGTTTTGTGTTTGCATTGTATTTAATTTGTTTAACTAAATAAATAAAAGTGTGTTGTATAATGGTTCATCTTAATCCGTGTATGAAGATAATCACAATGGTTGGCTTTGAAAAATCTGTTTGTAAGTACTTATTGTCCCAGTCTTGTTCTTTCAGATGTTTCAGAAATTCCACATTGTATCCCCCAACAGCAGACATAATACGGTGGCACAGGAGGACAAAAGATTTCTGATTTCTGAGTTGATGTTTTCTTAAGTCAAAGTTTAGGTGCTGCATTTTAAAAAATATTTTTTTCAAATTTCTGTGTTAAATCTCTGTCTTTGTCCTGTTTAAACCAGGCATACAAAGTCTTAAAACACATCACCAAGCACTTCAGGCCACAGCCTTCCACATATACACAAACACAAGTATTAATAGCTGTCACATTGAGGATCGTTTGGAGTTTGAGGATTACTAATCTTTAAACCAACTTATCATGCGTCCCCTGTACTTTGTGATTCGCATCTTGTGGCATTGTGGATTCTGTTCCATGTACCCTGTGTGTGGTCCCAGGCCCGGGGGCTCTTGGCCCTCCTCTAACAGCATCCTTTCCTCTGGTCATTTTGTCCCCAGCACAGTGTAACTACTGGGCATAAGCCCAAACACTCCAAGGGCCGACACCCGCCAGCCGGGCACACCAATGGAAGCATATGTTCACAGAGGCACAAGAGGGGATGTTAAGAGGAGGAGGAACAGGCAAAGGACACGGTTTGAGTCACAGCTGTGAGATTGCAATTAAAAAAAAGATAAGACCACACAACACTCATAAGACTATTATAAAACCAATCAGACTCCAGTGAAAAGTGAGCAGAACACTAATGTAAGACATTGTTTCATTCAACCGAGCGGCATGCATAATAAAGTGTCTAACTCTTTGTGAGGCTTCAAGTGGTTTTGCATCAGTGTTCAGTTTCTAAACTTGATCTTCACATACTTTAAATAAAAAGACTGCATTTCTTTATCACAAGGAGGCACTTTGTTCTGTTCTTGGATAAAAAGAGATGAAAAACATTACATTTAGAAACAGCAGCCATATACTAGTACTCACAGTGAGTCTCTTTTTTCTTTTTTTTTTTTTACAAAAAAATCTATTAAAAATGCTGCTTTTAAAGCTATCAGCATGCTCACCACATGCACGTTTGCTCTTTTGATTTACTTTTGTTAGTGAACTAGTTGTGACAGGATTTCTGTGGACACACTTCAGATCTGTTCAATATAAGTATTTTAGAGCATCAGCAGTCTGCTACTGCACATTTCTGCAAAGAGACATTATTTCTTTCCCTCAGTCACTCCTGGCAGAGATCTGAGTGTTTGACCTTTTTAAAATGCAAAGCGATTCTTCTACTCCAGAGAGTGAACGGGAGGCTCATGATTGTGCTCCTAAATTTGAGGGACTTAATGCAGTAACTCACAGAGAGGGAGAGTTGTTCTGCACCTGCTAAAGGCTTGACTTGGTTATAGGGATACAATAACACCTCCAAGGGTTATGTTAATCTTTAAAGGCGGGTTATTCTTATGCTGCTCCACTCTTTACTTCATTTGAATGAATATTTCACTGCAACCTTGAATCGTTTTTTTCCCTCATGCTCGAATCACCTCATTGCACAGCCTTGTTTTAACATGCATCTCTGTGAGTAGCGTACACTTTGATCTTGACTTTTATGTGAAAATAAACTGATGAGTCGCATTCATTCAGTCCACACATTTATCTGTTCATCAAACGGTCTTTTGCCATTTAAAATAACCCTGTATAAATCACCACAGATAACCCAGTTATCTTCATAGTGACCTTGTGTATGATTTTTAAATGAACATTTCACGTCTCTGGCCCTTCATGGGCGAGGAAAGTGCAGCTAATTTAACTTGAGCCCCATGAGCAGATAACTTTTGATTCTCCTCAGCTAAAAAGTGCAGATCATGTTAAATTGAGAATTTAACAACTTGCACACAGTCTGTGTGGAATATTAAAATCAGCACTGTATGGAATAATGATTTACATTTGATGATAACGTCACATTATTAACAGATTGTACTTCTGCTCCTCTGCCATTAAGCGTATACAGTGTGCAGCCACGGAGTGCCTTTTGCCTTTAAAATGACATGGCGTGTTTCAACAAAGCCTTCATGATCACATTCACATCTAATTATATTCCACAACGTTAAAGCTTCTGTCACACTCTAAGCTGCCTTTAAGAGATACAGGGATGCCTTTATATTTGCCTCTTCAAGAGCTTGCATATGAGGCAGATTTCCCCATCTAGCAGGAAAATAAGTGTGAAAGCGTTTTATTAGACTTGTCGTGACGTCTCTTGTTTTTCTCTACCTCCTACAGCAGGAAACACAATGCTATCAATGTTTATATGAGATGTTCCATCGGTTTCCATGGATGACTTCTTGAACAGTCATATCCAAAAATAACAGCAGTCTTATTGTCAGCATTCTGCCGCTTACTGCTGTGGCAAAATACCATCTGAGGAAAACAAAATTTAAGTCAGATGTCACTTTGTTTCAGTTGCACTTGTCTCATGCAATTAGAGGACTGTGTCAAATGCGATTTGCTTCACTTGTTGACATATTTCTAATCAGATTTCCTGAATTAATGACCTTCTCTTAAAGAAGCATAAAGAAGCTCGGAGGGCTGCTGGGTCTGGCTGCTGATTGGAAGAGATTTATGCGTGTTTCCTAATGAGATTAAAATGCTGTGATGTTGTGGTTATGATGGAGCGGTGTTGATGGAACTAAGAGGTAGAGCTACTGAGGTACTGATGAAACACTCGGTAATAACGTACACGGGGCCAGACTGAGCGACAGTCTCAGTTTAAAGAAATGTGTCTCTGACCAGAAAATATCTGTTGTTGTCTTGTCATTGTTTTATCGTGTTGTTTTCCTATTAAAAGGCAATCTTCCATTTAAAAAGAAAAAAACAAATGTCTGAGCCTGTTTGAAAAACAGCTTCTATAATCATTTACAGAGTTTTCAATGACCACAAAAATCTTTAATTTTCCATCTGTGGGGAAGCTGTACAATTCAATATAAACCCATTCAATAGGTTCAAACAGGGCATTTACAGCAGATCAGTGCCTTTGCTTGTTTGTTTCTCATTTGAAAAATATAATGAGTTTTTTTTTATCTTGAGAACAGATAGATAAAAACTTATAGGTAAATGTCACCTTTATCTGGCCATTGTATAGGCAAAACCAATCAGAAAACTATAAGAGGAATTGTGATTCAAACACATTAAATCAGTTATCTAAGGCTGAAGACACAGGACTTCCATTTAACTTATTATTTCTACTTTGGGGTATTTAGCAATTTAATCATAGCTACCAGAGCAAGAATAAAAAATTCATTTCCAATTCTTCATAAGAAATATGAATTGATAATTAATCTATTCCTGCATAAACTATTATTTCTCTTTTGGGAAACTTGAACAGACTGTGCCTGTAGATCTTTGTTCACAACCAGCCCAATGTAATTGTTGTCACCACCTACACACAAATTAGCATACAAACTGCATCTAAGGTTTGAAAAATACATGGAGGAATGTTGTTTAGTGCCAGTGCAGGTCTGATTTTGATGCAGCCTCTGTAGCAGAAACAGGACTGCAGCCAACACACCAAAGTACTCCATTTCAGCCGGCTTGTTTGGTGGAAAGAGTGAAATGCACATGCACAGATCCTCCTGCTGGGCTTCAGCAGGGGAACGCTTATCTTCAGCGAACAAACTCCTCGAGTGATGGGAATGTTCTCAGGATGTTATCTACTACTCTGTGGAAATGAGATAGCCGGCCACCTTTATCGCCATACTCTGAATCTGGAGAGCTCCTGACCATTACTGCCACAAGGACAACTCAGCAACCAGGGGGCTGCAGGAGAATGGGAAGAACCACAAGTGAAGTCAGGAAAGAGCTTTATAGTGTGGATATAGAACAACCAGCCCCTGGAGTCAACTTGAAGGCCATTTTGGACAATATGAAATGTTAGACAGAGGTCAAATTCTTATAAAAAAATGACGTTTTATAAAGAAATTATATAAGAACATAGGGAAATCAGGGAGCCTTGAAATTAGATATTCTTGGCAAAAGGATAAATAGAAAGATAATTCTTCGAGATCTGTAATTTAACCACAGTATCTCCATAGCAACTCTCTTTAATGTCATATATTTAAAAAATAGATGATAGACAATATGCGAAAGGCCCGACTTCATAATGTCAGAGAGGATGTCAATGTTGACGAGGGAAAAAAAAAGTAGATTTGATTTGACAAAAAGTGTTTTTTCTCCACACAACAGACTATGTCAAAACAGCACAGCAGCCTGTTTGAAAAGAAATAACGCACACAATGTACCATGGCAACACAAATCTTCCTTCTGTTGCTGTTATTCTGACTGTCTGGCAAATCCACCTCTTCTTTTGAAAGCATTTTTCCCCCTTCCAAACAGGTGCAAAACCTCTCAACTCAACACATCAAAGAGGCGCATGCACCTGCGAATAAATCACTGCAAATGGTAAGAATCCAGACTAGAACATCCTAACACCAAAGAGGTAGTATTCAAAGTGTCTGATTTAATATTCATGAGGTGCAGGGCTTTGGTGGCTGAATGCTTGTTTACTGAGATGTGTCTTTTGTCCTTGGAAAAAGGTTTGATACTCTACCAAACAACAGTATTTACATATACTTGCGGCCTTGTCTCAACACAATATTACGCGCACGCATCTTGCTGAACATGTCACACACGGAATATTACTGACAGACTATTTCAGTATGCTCTCTTGAGGGCCCTTACTCCCCTGTGAAGCATTAAAAGCCTGGCTGCTATTCAGACAGGTCTGGAGAGTTTTCTGATTATGAAGTGTTTTCTGTGCAGAGCAGTTGTTCATAATGCTGCATGAAGGTGCAATTCTGCGCCTCTTGTTATTTCTTCTGCCAGTGGTCTGTGTGGCGGTTGGCTTTGTCATTTCAAGGCAAAAGTTTGCCGGGTTCCTATTGTTTGGATCTTGCGTGTTCTTTGTGTGTCTGTGTGTGTGTGGGTTCCCTCCGGCTGCTCTAGCATCTTCTCATCAGCCCAGAAACAAACATATTAGGTTAACTGGAGTCTCTAAATTCACAATTGGAGTAAGTGTGAGCACGCATGGTTGTGTCTCATTTGTGTCTGTCTGGCCCTTTGATGGACTAGCAATCAATCCAGGATGTGGACATCCCCGTCATGCCTGGGATAGGCCCCACTTCCCCGTGGTTTGAAATCAAAATATCCTGGTATAAGAAATGAGAGAATGAATGGATGTTCTCCATATAGATGTGTGAATTCTCTCTGGGTAGTCCATCATAGGCCCATATTCTTAATACATGTTTGTTATGCAACTGGTGGATCTTAATTGTCTGCAGAAGTGAGTGTGAATGTGTGAGTGTTTGTCTCTGCGTCGGCCCTGTGATAAACAAGGGACCAGCAAAGAGTGCATCCTTCTTCTTGTACAGTTATATTGATAAGTAATGTGTGGATGGATACTGAACTTTCATAACAAAACGAGGGTTAAGGTAAAATGAGGGTTAACAAAGAGCTGTGAATACACTTTATGGAATGCACCTGCATCAAGTGATAAGCTCTTTTTTTGGGTGGTGATAAGCGAGATTATCTCATACCACAAAATGTTTCAGTTCTTTGTGAATTAAACAAAAAGAAGGAGGTCGTAAGAACTACTTTTCATTTTAAAAGTGAAACAAACTTGTACAAGGTCAGTGCTGTATACGGATGAGCTAATTACAACAGCTGAAGAAAGCTTGTGAGAAAAACACATCCCCCCAGTGAGTACTTAGAGATAGAAAGCAGCTGGTCAGAGCATACTCTGGAGAAATCATCAGTTATTGGAGAGAATAGTCTGGTATCCTCTTCACTTAAGTGTTTTTTTTTTTTCTCAGCAGTGTTCTCTGTCACACGCTCCCACGCTTCCTTCTCTCATTTGGGTTCCACACACATAAACATACTTCCCTTTCATCCCCGGAGTTTAAACAAACTAATCCATTTTAAATAAAGTCGAAATCATTTCAGATACTTAATTCTAGTGCTTTTCAAAATGTTGTTTTGATAGATACAAAATTGAAATAGCGTCATTGTTTTAGTTCCTTTTTTCCCCATAACATTTCCTTTTCAAACTTGTGGAGCACACTCATTGAGCAGGAAATGGAGTTTTGGCTGCTGTGACATTTCACCCACAACTTGGCCTCTTAACAGTTCAGGGGCTCTCGAAAACGTGTGTGAGTCTGCTGCCCCCTGATGGAAAACTGTGACCTAACAAGCTACACTGGGCTCATGATCATTTAATACATTAATCAGAGCTGTGTTGAAGTTCAGTACATATCAGCTAAATTAACATTTTACGAACAATACAAAATTTTCCTTTCTGATACATACATGACTTTTTAAAATGCCAATTTAATTAAACTATCCATTACCCCGTGGACTCACAAAGTACTAAATGCATTTTCTAAAATGTAAAAACAGTGTTCTTATTTCATTGTGTGCACGATTATTATCAACACAATATGGTAACTGTTTATGAGGCAAGCAGAAAGACTTTATGGTATCAATGTATAAAGGGTAGCTAATTCATTTATGAAAGCATATTGTGAAAGATCTCCACTGCCTGATAATTGGGATGGATTTGAAAGGAATGAGCCTAACAGCTTTCCTGAGGCTAACGTGATGGAACTGTAAACAATAGAATTACACTGTGGGTAAATTGGACTCTACATTCTGACACAGGGGGGGAATGTGCAGGGTAAAACACAACTTAACCAACTATACAATTCCTATATTGCTACCAAGAGCCTGACTGTGTTATAGATCTGAACGCTTTACTTCCAAACTGGCAGCTTACATCCATAATGTTGGCACTTTGGTTTTCTGTCCTACCACGAGCGATATGGACCACAAGCAAGACAATACAGTCCTGAAAACAACTAATCCAACAAGCCAGGACTAGCTCTATCTTGACTGTAATTAATAGGTATAATTTTCAAGTCCTGCTCAGTCAACGGAATTTTAAAATCCTGTAGTCCAAAAGGGTTTTAGAATGGAGCTGTTTGATCAAACACTTCTTTGAAACTCAGGAGGAAAATAATATGTGCTTCTAAGTAAACCGTTATTATAATGTACTGGAAATGTCACAGTGAAATTGATATTCACATTTGTTCATAAGATCAAATTTGCCTTTTTACGCAGATATTTAAAATGGCATCTTAGAAAAGTCTTGCATTTGGAAAATGTCAACTTCATGATTTTTTTCAAGTGAAACCTAAACTTGCAAATCGATGTGAGGGAAATCTTGCAGCTGCCGCTTTGCTCTTTCATCATCAGAGAGCCTTTTCAAGTATGGTATGGAGATAAGAGAAAATTTTTTTTACGGCATTCAGAAATTTCAATCATATCTGAACTGTGTACTTAGAAGTAATTTTAACCACCATTAGATGCAACTTACTGTTTGAGATCAGCATCAGGATAATTTATTGTGGTTCAGTAATCCATTAAGTGCACAATTTCACAATATTATCACAATTAGTGGATGATTATCAACCAACTTTCAGTTGGTAAATGAGTGTAAATGAGTGTTGTTGAACAATGATCATTTCTTGGCAGCCCTTTTACTCCAGTTCAGCTAATATTTCCTGAAAATAAGGGAATCTCATCCTAAAACGGCTAGTTCTGCTCTTTATTTGAGCCACTACGAACTGTCTCTGTTCTGTGTACAGTTATCGGTGTCCCAAATATGCAGATATTTTAGGATTGAGACGAGGATGAGCACTCGGTTGCTGCCACGACATTCAGGGTCTTTGAGACGTCGGAGTCGTGTCTTCCAAACCACATGTTGGGCCCCTCTGCTTGTGCCATAGCTGCCTCTGCAGACCGGAGCTTGTGGTTGTGGGGGAACCGCCTGGTTTTGTTGGGAACGTCGGTGCCTGCGATGGCTGTGAAGTCGGCCTGGTGGGTGGAGAGGTCTCTCCTGGTCTCTTCAGGGATGCCGTCAGCTCCAACCCGACACAGGCAGAAGTGGGAGTTGTTCTGTCTGCGCTCTTCTGGACACTTCCTCCGTCCAACCCCCTGAGGCGAGATGAAAAAGATGCATTTTCCAGTTAAAGCAATGTCGTGATAGATACGAGGAGTAAAAACGTCCAGAGAGGATCTTTAAATACTCACTTGAGAGAAGACCGTGACGTCGCATTTTAAGGCAATCTTGTTGTCATGACTAGAGAGAGGATAATCTCTGGATTTCTAGAAGCACAAAATCAGAGCAGACAGAACTATTAAAAATTAAAAAAAAAACACCAATTACACTGAGATGAAATAGGCACATGGAAATCTTTTAGGTATTTGGCAAAGATTAAAAAGTGGAAAACAGCTGAGCCAAGCATTGTGTTGGGGACTTACACACCTGCTGAGATTTCCATTTAGGGTAGCGCTCCAAATTCAAAGCCTGAGGCAGCGATGTTTTAACCTGATTCAGCATAATCCCCGTGCTTGTGCAAGTTTCACGAGATCTTGTTTCACACTCTGGCAGAGCTTCATGAGCAAACTTTGAGTGAAATGGTAAAAAAGATAATTACACACCAGTTCTTTTCAATACAATTTTCATTGACGAGATGAGATTGATTCCTTACCCATTTGCCATCATTGCCAGCAGAAGAATAGCGTTTTCCACCTTTTACCATTCTGACACAGTTTGAAATGTTGAGCCCACTGAGAACATGCGAACATCTAATGAAACTGTGGCCATGGAAACATACAGAAAACAAACAACCTGAAACCTGAGCCCAGATCACCATGGAGATGTGGATCTGGAATTCTGACAGAAACAGGGAGACAAGCTGTTTGACCGTCTCCTTGTGATTTTAAAGATTGAACATATTAAAAAATCATGACAAGGGATCTAGACCTTAAAATATCCAGTGCTTAAACGCACTAGAGAGCTGTGGGGAGCTGTGTAAAATATAAGAATATGATCAAGTGAAACAAGAAAATTCTCTCTGCAAAGCATTACACCCTTGGAAAAAAGTCAAAATTACATCAGCGAATATCTCAGCTTAAAAAATTAAGAGGAACAAATTTTTCTCATATATAGCGAAAATAAGCACTGATTTCGAACATGATGTCGGCAAGTTTGACAAAGTTTAAAGGGGTTTTTCAATAATCTGCTGCATCATCATGGGAACAAATAAAGTGCTGCAAGAAAGTTAAACTCCTTACTTCTAAAAAGAATGTTGACACTGGCAGCATTTCATAACATGGTAGACATTCTTTTTAAACTTAGGCTGTTATGGTCAACTTCAGTAACAATATGGACAAAGCAAATAGCTGAAATTATCAGACAAGTACTTTATTTCTTTTCAAATAAAAAAAAGAAAATTACAATGGCAAATTGGGTGGGGTCTGTTTTTCTATTTTAATAAACAATTTTCACTCATAATTCTTTTAAAATGCAGTAAAAATTAACCTCAAATAATCAGGCTGTTAGTTTAAAACTTGAAATTATATGAATCTGCTGGTTTCATAAGTTAATTACAAAGGAAGACACGACTGTAGTACTTCACAGAATCTTTTATAAATCTTTGGTCAGATCAGTGTGAAGATAAGTTGAGTTCACTGAAACTTATCTGATAAAGGTAAAATGGAATTTGGTGAAAAATCACATTTTCATTATTACAGCTCAAATGATCAAATAAATTATTACAGACTAGAAAAAGCATCTTTAAATCAGTATATACATAAATTAAATAAGAAAAAAAAGATAAACTATTTGTCCTAAAATGAGCCAACTCACTCTCATGCTGGCATGTTTTTATGAGAACGAGAGGAAACAACAGCAGAACGTTGGGGTTGACTTTGCCTGCAGCTGGAGGATGGCCGAAGTCCGAGTGTCCAGGTCCACTGCATTATTGACCCCTGAGGATAAGATGAGCAGGTTAAAGGTTCAAACGTCATGTTTTGTCAAAATTCCAGCCAAAGAGTTCACACAATTTGACTAAATATTGAGTTACAGTTATTGAACATAATCATAATATGTTCATTTAAAAAAAAAAAAAGGTAAAGAATAAAAAAGCATCGGATAAAAACACCGCTGAATAGCCAATGTAAAAAAGCAAAGAAAAGAAAAAAACAGTTATGTTTCCTGCATGAAATCATGTTAAAAACTTAGTTGATCTTTTTTTTTTTCCATTGAGCGTGTGTATACACACACATATATATATATATATATTTATATATAAGTAAATGTATTTTTTCAGATTAAAACTACCAAATTGAAAATACGTAAATCAACCATTAAAACAAGGAGCCGTCAATGGTGTCCCTGTTAAAACAGCCATGTTGTTTTGAACTCACCGACTAAAACTCCTTAGTTAAGTTGGTTTTAATGGAAAAACCTTGTTGAAGTAGCACTGATGTGAAGTTGCATGTGTCGAATAATATATACTGTGTATGAAAATATGGAGAGGAACTCTTACTCTGAAGGACTCATTGAGACGTTTCTTTAACAAGATTAGAAAAGCCTTCTGTTGTGGGAACACACTCTTTTTTCCTCTCCCTATGGAGGTGCCTCTTCAGCTGTCTGGCCAGATGTTGCCACCTGGAAAAAAGACAAAATGGCAAACTAATACAAACTACAATCTCTAAAGTGTGGCGAGAGTCATTCCAGCTGTCTGAATCGTTTTCGGTAACACAGATCTCATCCTCTTACCTCTCCTGTACGTCATTGTGTCTGTTCAGCCTGTCGGCTTCCTCACTCTTCTCTTCCATCCAGCGCTGCAGAAGACGTTCTTTGTCCCCATTAGCCTTCGCCAGTGCTTCATTCAATCCTTTCTGCTCCAAATGCAAGGCTGCTAACTCTTTGGCCTGTCTTTCTATGGTGAATTCAAATTCTGAGAGGGTTGCCTTCAAGTTGTTATTCCCTTTAGCCAGAGTAAGTGCCTCTTGACGGTACTGTGACACACTAAAAAAAAAAAAAAAAAAGTGTAAATTGCCTTGTGGTACTATTATTTCACAGTCTCAAGTTAGACTTTATTTTATGAGATTTGACACCAATACAGAAAAACAAACATGTCTCTTGAGCCGTCGGTATGTTCCTGAAAAAGAGGGTGTGATCGCACCACTTTGAAGTTAACCCGATTTGAAGTTAAGTCTTGCTTTCTTAAATGTTCATTTGTCTCTTGCGACCGGACAACAGGCAGATAACCAGTGGGAAATGGGATTCGAGTGAGACACTGGGACATACCGTGACTGCCAGTGCTGTAGTTCAGCCTCTTTCAGATACAGGACAGCAGTCAGGTCGGAGACAGTTTGAGACAACTGGGGAGACAAACAAAGGATGGACTGATTCAATAACCAAAGGTCAGTGCCTGGACATGCCAAACAAAGACGGTAAGCAGGATGCGATCTAACTTCCATGATTAAAATGATTCCACAGGGTACAATGGGAATGATATCTACAAGATATTTTAAGTACATGCCCAACGTTTTTAGACATGAATGCAAACTGATGCTGCTTAATGAAGTAGAATGATTATGCTGCTGTGTTGATCAGATTAGTCCTAATTAGGCCCACCTTGTCTGACAAATGCTCACTCTCTTTCAGCTGGAGTTCAAGGAGTCTGGTGTTTCTCCCCACTTCAATCCCACTTCTTTCGAAGCTTCACATGAAATTAAACGTTTAATAAGAAGAAATTAATTAGTTTTTAAAAAGGCACTGAAACCAATCATTTTTGTTTGCCGAAATTCTGCATTTCTAACCTTTTGGGATGGACATCCTCCAGAATATGTTTGCGAATTTCAAAACGTTCCTCCAGCTGAGACACTGGGGAAAAACAAAAAAAGATACTTAGACTAGAGCCAAAACCGTCACAATTAAAACAAACAATAGACTTACAGGTTGTGAAAATGCCTACAAATGGAAGTTTTTCTTTGTGATCTCTCTGCTGAATTCGTCCACGCACGTGAATTTTCCAGCTTTCCATTGCGACAAAACACAAGATATTTTCGTTTGACGTAGTTCTTAAAGATGTAGAGGTGCAGATCACAGCTTAATTTTGCTAGGACGAAACCGAGGTTGTTAGAATGATGCCAACAGCTCAGGAATTTAGATCTCGCAGCAAAGTTTGACAGCTCCTCCCACTTTTAGTCAGCTGCTTCACATTCCCCTGCTGAATACGACTCCTCATCACACCATAATATAATATAATATAATATAATATAATATAATATAATATAATATAATATAATATAATATAATATAAAATAGTATAACATGATATGTTATAATATAATAAAATATAATATGTTGTTTTTTGTATAAGTAAACCAACCATAAATATTATTATATTTCTATTCATTATCATTTAATATTACACCTTAAATTTGTGTAATGTTATTTTAATTAGAATTTTAAATAAAAACACTGAAATATTCGCAGATATTTTTGTTAAAACTTTATGAATTCTTGTTGCTTATTTGATTTTATTTGTTAATATATGACTTTTTAACATGAGTATCGGTACGTTTTCGGTACATTTTGGCAGTGATATTGACATAAAATGTATTACTTTGTTATATTAGCTAATAACGACATACATAAAGCACTGAAATGAAAAAACAAAACAAAACAGAATATTCTCAACTTTTCCAGAAAGAACTTCTTGAAGTACTTCCGGTTCACACGTTGGTCTATTAAATCTTTCTATTCAAAATATCTACTACGATAATAACTTTACGCTTTATAATACCAGCCCAATTGGTTTTTAACTAAAAAAAAAACCCAATTCTCAGAGTGAAAATTGGAAGAAAATATTTCTTGGGGTTCTCATTTCTCCGAAACAGGAAGTTGATGTTTGCTTACAGCCATCGTCTGATCTGTGGACACAGGGGCTAGTGATGGAAAGTAGAGAGACTTATGAGGCTTGTGAAACAAGTAGGGGAATATTGTCATGTGGTACAAAACTATAACCAACAGTCATTTAAGTGTCTGTGTTTTGTCTGATATCTAGAGAGTAGTTTAACTCTACTTATATTTGGACATTTTCTGGTATTAGCGTGGCTATTACGATGAGCTAGCTTGGAGGGCTGTTGACTTTTATCGTTAAAATTGATCTAACGCACACGTTTACCTTTCTAAGTGATCGCTATATAATGCATTAGGCAAGTCAGGATATAATGTCGTATTGCTAAAAACGGGGTAATGTTAGCGGGAGTGAACAGTTCTTTGTCCAGCATGAGCTCATCAGCTGCGGACAGAGAGCTTGGGATCCACTTGGATAATGTCAAGGAAGACCTTGGTGGTCCTTCCTGCACAGGAGATTATCACAAACATGTAAGTAACTTTGTTAGAGTAACGACAAAGTATTAGTGTCTGTTGCTGTTTAACATGCACGTTTTACTGTTTCATATTGTTGTTACAGTGCTTCACATGCACTAACATGCTGCATATGGTCTTTTATATAACCAATGTCACTTGTAGCACATATGTTACTCAGTTAAGTTCAATCTTTTGATCATTCTCTCTATCCTGGCTTGTAATGTGCACCTTTCTTAATTTTAAGGAGACTGCAATTTGCTCAGGCAACAGTGAGGTAAAGAGCCGTGCTGTGGTCAAATACTCAGCTGCCCCACCTCCAGCCTCCTACGCTCTGCTGCAGGAGAAGACTGACCTGAAGCTGCCACCTGCCAACTGGTTGAGAGAGAACCCCCAGCTAGGCAGTGCTGGCACTACTGTTTTAGGCTCCAGCAGCAAAAGCAAGCCTTTTTCCAGGTAAAGCCTTTGATTTGCCATTGAGAACACAATCACAAAAAAGTTACCCAGGCAGAAGGAAAGTTATTCCAACAGCCTTTTCATCAGAGTAAATCCTGAGCTCTCAGATAGATTTTTGAGTGGTTTAGTTGAAACTTCTTAGTGGTCAGTGCTTTTCTTAGGAAGCTGTAGGTTGTTATTTGCGGTTCAAAACGCTCCTATTGTTAATGTGAATGCAGTGATTAGAGTTTGTTGGTGAATCTGTATTAGCTCAGTGTGTACAAAGCTGTGGTTCAAACCAACAGCATAAAACAAGAAGCACAGGATAAGTGCATAATGACAAAGTTAATATGGGGCTTTCAGCGGGTAAATTGTCAACAGAGGTTATTTAACAGAAGTCGGCAGTTAAGACCAATCAGTTTGAGTCAATGGGCCTGTGATCATTCAGTTGTTTAAGTTCCTCTCTGTCTTTGCAGTTTTGGGATAGCTTATGACTTCATTGATTGCATCGGGGACGATGTGGACGTAGTTTCAGACTCAGAGGTTTGTGAAGTTGTTCCAGAGCTATTTCTTTGTGTCTGTAATGCACAGACAAGTCACTGATATTAATATTGTTTTTTGTCACCTTCAGAACATCAAGAAGCTCTTAAAAATTCCCTACAGCAAGTCCCATGTGAGCATGGCTGTTCACCGTGTAGGGAGGACTTTGCTTTTGGACGAGCTGGACATTCAGGAGCTATTCAGGAGATCTTCTCAAGTACAGTTGAACATTGTACATTTTCTTCGATTTATAATAACACTTGTTATGACTGCAGCTTTAGAGTTTTTTTGTTTTTGTTTTGTTCCTCTTAAAGACAGGTGATTGGACATGGCTGAAAGAATTTTACCAGCGTCTCATAGATCAGAAATGGCAGAGGAAAAAGAAAAGCAAAGAGCACTGGTATCAGAAGGCCATCCTGTCAAAGTTCCTCTACTACAGGTTGGTATTTTATGTTGCTTGAATGAGTGTGCCGTTACAGTAAAGTTACCCTGACTTTGGAGACACATGCTGCCATAACAGCCTGAGTTTCCTGCAGCATAAACGGTGATGGGGCTGCAGAGCCTGTGTCAGACAACCTGAATGACGGGAGTGAGGAGAGTGGAGCTGAGGAGTTCAGCTCTTCATGGCCCACCGCTTTTACCAGCACTGCGTCTCATGAAGAAGACTCTGATGGCCCAAAGCAGGTGGTGTAGCTGTAACACAGTAACATGGATCCTTGGGTCCAATAGTTTTTTCAGCTAGTAATAACATTCACAGACTTTTTACTTGAGCGAGACGTGTTCTAAAGATAAGACATCTTTGCTTTTAAACTTGCAGGAAAGTGTGTCAGTGGACAGCGAGTTTGCTCTGGATCAGGTGGCGTCGGTACCCAAGGAGCAAAACCTTCCGACTCTCTTTAATGAAGGGGAGAACAGTCAGGTAACGGGAGTTTGCTGTCCATTGCCACAATGCTACAGCCGCTTTATAAATAATAACACTGTTACATACTTCTTTATTTCTTTTTTACATTTTTTAAATTTTTTGTACAGGGTTTAAAAAATGATTTTGTGCGAAATATCATGTGGACATTTGAGGATATCCACATGCTGGTTGGGTCCAACATGCCCATTTTTGGAGGTGGCCGTTATCCTGCTGTCAGCCTGAGACTCAGGTGGGAATTTTATTCTCATCAGTTTAACTTTAATAAAGTACTAAAACAATAATAATTTAATTATGCATCTTAGTTGTTTTGCACTTGTGAATTCTGCTGTCTTCTGTTGGGTGTCAGAAAAGGAATCTTTACACATCACTGAAAAGATAATATGTGGGTGATATGTGGTATATCTGGAATTAGTTTGGTTTTTAATTTGACTTTTACTGACCATGAGCGGAAAACCAAAAAATGCCCATTTGTATGCAGCAAATCAGCCCCCCCACATTATTTCATTACTAAACATGCAACTCGCTGTCTGACCACAGGGACGACAATAAGCCGATCAACATCCTGACTGGCATCGACTACTGGCTCGACAATCTCATGTGCAACGTCCCAGAACTTGTCATGTGTTTTCACGTAAATGGCATTGTCCAGGTAAGTCACTGTTGACTGATAAAGTTTTTAGTCAAATGATATACAGTTATAATTGAGAATGATGTCTTTATTTATTTTCAGTAACTATGGTTTCAGTCTTGAATTTAACATGTTCTCATTGAGGCTAAGACTGTTATGTCAGGACATATGAGGCTCCCAACTTAAAAATGTAAGTTTGTTCTTTTGTTTTACAGAAATATGAGATGATAAAAACAGAGGACATCCCTCATCTAGAGAATTCAACTTTTTCTACGAGAGTAGTGAAAGACATTGCCCAAAATATCCTCTCCTTCCTGAAGTCCAATTGCACCAAAGAGGGCCACACCTACTGGCTGTTCAAAGGTGGGAAAAGCGTCTCTGTTGTGCTATGCGTTATGCACTGTGTGGTCATCCCATGTTATATATGGACATCTTTTGATTCTACAGCTAGTGGCAGTGACATTGTGAAGCTTTATGATCTTACTACTCTTTGTGAAGAGGCTGAGGAAGAAAAATGCCAGAATCCATTCACCCTTCCTGTGGCTGTGCTGCTATATAAGTGAGTGTGAACGGGATGGGAGCATCTTTGCATGGGATTGTTTGATTTTGGAGTTGAAAAGAAAAAGTGATCCTCCCAAAAAAACAACTTAAGCAATGTGCACAAGATTTAAGTTTAGTTAAAGGATTGTTTATTCACTTTGCCCCACTCTGAACTTGATCTTAACCTTGGTTTCTGTCCCCCTCCGACTTTTTGGTGCAGAGTTGCCAGCAACTTGCTGCTGAAGACGAGGCAAAACAGAAAGCACAATGGCACCATCAGAACTTTGCTCCTAAACTGTGTCAAGCTTCTTGACAAGGAGAGGCATCCTCAGGTAGGTGTGGACATAGAAAGATACTTTCACCCTCAGAGTTCAAATTAGAGAAACAGTAAGGAGTATAGTTGAAGCAGTAAAATGTTTTTAGTTTTTTAAGCCTTTTCCATTTGTTAATTAATCATTTTGATATTAACATATATTATGGGGAAAACTCAAGGTGGGTCAGATCTGAAGCTCTGAGCAGAGTGAAAACAACCCCAGCCCTGATCGCTGCTGTCTTTGTGCTCAGATCATTGCCTCAGCTCACTACATGCTGTCAGAGCTGTTCCAGCTTGATGAGCCGCCCGAAGAAGATGGAGGGGAGTCGCTACGCGCCGGTGGCTCAGAAGACAGCTACAGTGATGAAGACCGGGACGAGGAGGATGAGGAGGAGGATCTGACAGAGGACAGTGATGAGAATGGCTCCTACAGGAACTGCTGCCGGCCTCAGGATGATAGTAAAGCAGTGGCTGTGATCCGCTCTGTCGGAGAGCTGTCCGTCCCCGAAAAATACAAATCGACTCACCAAATAAGGGTCAGTGAGTGGATGCATCCCAGATTAAAATGAGAGGATTACACACTTAAATACAGATGTGTAAATCCAAAACCATAATCCTTTTTAAATGTTTTTTTTTTCCCGCAGCCAAGTTGTGCTTTTCCCGTTTCTCAAGACAAAGAGGAGAGGTGCAGACACGTCCTGAGCTATGTACTGAAGGCAGGTTTCTGTGGAGTTATGTTTCTAACTGAGGTTTTCACAGTGTGAGGAGGATTGTAAATATCACATTAGTTATTCAGAATAACAACTTTAATGTTTGTGATTTCAGTTATGAACTGAAAACATTACTCTACTTAGAGTTTGACTGTTTATCATTAAGTAATAAAAAATGCCTTTGCATAAAGCACTTATACACATAGTGCTCTAGATATGTCTAAAGCAACATTTTATGGTCTCTCACTGGCTGTTATTGTGCATGGGATCAAACAACCAAGTGCTTTTCTTTTTGCTAGATGTTATGATTGTCTCAGATTTAGAAAACTCCTGATTTACTGTGTATTTAAGGAGAAAAATCAGTTCATTAACAGCAAAACAACCCTCTTCTTATCTAACCCTGCTTACAGGTCTCTTACATCATATGTTTTTCCTCCTTTTTGAGTAAAAATAACATTGTTCAAAGCCTTTTGTTCATCTTAAAGGCTGTCTACTTTAAATATAAGGCTGTAAAATCATTCACAGGGGCTGAAGGCAGTGGATGGCAGCATCAAGAAGGAGAGTGATCTCCCCGCTGCAGATCCTAACACTCCGATTCCCCTGAAATATGAGGACGGAGGCTCCGCTGCAGCAGAGAAAGGCATTTCTCTTCTCATTGAAAGAGGTCCGTCTGCAGTCCTCTTTTCATAGCGGATGTAGCACGTATGCAGACCTGAAAGTAACCTTTTCTGATCCCTCCACATCCATGAACCCAGTGGGGCCTGTGCCGGGGGACCAGAAGCACCCGACCCGCTCGGGGATGATCCCTGGCTCCTGGCAGCACCGCATGAAGCTGCAGCTGTTCCTCAAAGCTTCCAAGGCCTACTACGTCCTGTCAGATGCAGCCACAAACCTGCTGAAGTACGGACGGGCGCTACGCTACATCAAGCTGTCTCTGCAGTGTCACGGTGAGCTCATTTCACTGCGATTTGACCCCTGTTGTTGGTAGATTTATCGAATAGTAATGAGGTATTGAAATCTTTTGCGTTTTGTTCCAGACGCCTACTGCTCGGTGAGTGGAATGCTGCACCCACAGGTGCTGCAGTTCCACAGCCAGTGCCTGTCTCTGTGTGGGGACATCCAGCTGATGTTGGCCCAGAATGCCAACAACAGAGCAGCTTATCTTGAGGAATACAGCTACCAGACCAAAGAGGACCAGGAGATCCTGCACAGTCTGCACAGAGAGAGCAGCTGCCAGGGTCAGTGCATGAGCAGATATGTTTAAAAGCTAATCCTGAACTGTTAGGCAGTATCCTGTAATTAAGATATTTGTAATTACACCTAAGATATTCCAAAATTAACTGTAAGCTTTTTTTTTTTTTTAAATCATTCCCTACGTAAATAATATTTCTATTTTCTACCGAACAGCGTTCAGTATGGCCACAGACTTGGCCATGGACCCTGAGTACCAGCTGTTTGTCAGTAGTAAATGCTACGAGGCCACTTATGAGCTGCTTGTATCTGAGGCCTTGAGAGACCACACAACAGATCAGCTTTCTCCAGTTCTCAAAAGGCTTGGAAACATCCGCAATGAGATGGGAGTCTTTTATATGAACCAGGCTGCAGCCATGCAGACAGAAAAAGGTGTGTCGTCAATTCCTCACAGTTCTATGTAATTTTTACTTCCTTCAAATTCTCCAAACGTTTGTCGCCTCAGTTGTTTTAAGATGCTATTAACCCGCCTGAAGATGACAGAAAATGTAAGGTAATAAATGTTTTTACCCGTTTGCTCGCCTTTTAGTGAAAAAGTCGGTGTCCACAGCAGAGCAGGATCTGTGGAAAAAGAGTTTTGCCTTCTTTGAGAAAGGGATGAAGGACTTTGAAGCCATCGGGGACACCACCAACACGGCCTTACTGCTGTGCAACACAGGCAGGCTGATGAGAATCTGCGCTCAGGCCCACTGTAACGTTTCTGCCGACAAGAGCAGAGGGGAGTTCTCACCCGAGGAGGCTCTGTACTACAACAAGGTGCCTCGGCAAAACTCCTCCACTCATGCCCAGCTTACCGCTTCCAAAGTCTTCCTGTCCTCTTACGCTGTCACCTTTTGAACCCCAGGCCATAGACTATTACTTGCGAGCTATGAAGTCCCTGGGGAGCAGAGAGAGCCACCAGGCTGTATGGGACAGTGTCAACTGGGAGTTGTCCACCACATATTTCACCCTGGCTACTCTTCTGCAGGACTACGCCCCTCTGTCCAGAAAGGCCCAGGAGCAGGTGGGTTTTTTATGGCACTGCATTCACTGAACTCTTTGGAATTATATAAAAAACTAACAAAGTCTGTGAAAAGTCTTAAACGTACACGCTTGATTTTAAGCTTTTTTCCCCCTCGTTGGGCTTGAAATCGCACTCAAATTCGTCTGTTCCTGTGTGTGTCTTCCCAGATTGAGCGGGAGGTAACAGAGGCCATGATGAAGTCCCTCAATTACTGCGATCTGCAGACTGAGTCGGCCCGGCAGCCGCTTTACCAGTACCGAGCGGCCACCATCCACCACCGCCTGGCCTCCATGTACCACAGCTGCTTTCGCAACCAGGTGGGAAAACAGCCTTTCATCCCAATCGCAACCTTTTTCACATTATCCGTGAGAGATGTTTCTCTCTGTAACGAGAATAAAAAGGCATGTCTGCACTCCGTCCTGGCAGCAGTTGGTTGTGGCTGATGAGATCGCTGCTTTTCTTGCTGTAACTTTGTGACAGGTGGGAGATGAACACCTGAGGAAGCAGCATCGCAGTCTGGCAGAGCTCCACTACAGCAAGGCTGTCTCTCTATTCCTCAGCCTCACAGACGCTCCCTGCGAGCTGCTCCGCACATTGCTCGAGAGGGTGGCGTTCGCCGAGTTCACCATGGCAGGTGCGCGCCTTTTCATCACAAATGATATAATTAGGCTCTTGTTGTGAGGGGAAGGATTGAATCGGAGAACACAATAACATTCTTTTCTAAAGCTTCTTACAGTCAAGCTGCGTGTTGTGTTTCCAAAGGTCAGAGCAGCAGCGCAGCTAAGCTGAAGAGCTTGACTGGAGCGTTGGATGTCATGACAGAAACTCGCCATGCTTTCCGGCTCATCTGCAGAGAGCTTCTGGAAGAGCAGGAAGAGGTAAGTTTCAGAGGGCAAAATCGCCTGTTTTCTGAACAGTTCCAAAGCTTTGTTCAGCACCGTGTCTTCTCCTTTTTAACCTCCTGTCCTGCAGTCAGCCGATCTGCCTGCTGCTCAATCGGCAGACTCTCCTGATGTGACCAGTGGCTCCACTTCTGGACTGGACCTCCAGGAAGTTGTTAAATTGATTAGTGTGTTCGAGCCAAGTTTTTCCTTCTTGCTGTTGCAAGTGATCAAACTGATCACGACGATGAAACGGAAAACAAAGTGAGTCAAAAAGCTCTGCTGCTCTGTTTTTTTTAAATGTTTCCCAAAATCCAAAATCCCACAATCATCACCCCTGACCAGCTCTTCTGTGGTTTTTCCAGCAATAAGGATGAGGAGATGCTAAAAACCTACAAGAACGTGTACTCGAAGCTGCTGCGAGCGGAGAAAAATGCACCTCTCCTCAGGCGTGTTGAGCTCTACATCGAGCTGCTGCAGCAGCTGAGCCCAGAAGCAGGAAGTGAAGAAGCAGGAACACATAAAGTCTAACAAAGGGGGAACCAGCTGCGTGTTGGGGTCTAGACTTTGCTCTCTGAACTTGTCAAAGGACAAGAACATACAATGACCGATACTAGCAGGCCCAAACTCAAGCTTTTGAGGCTCATTCACCTTTAGCGCCTTTGAAATTCACTCAGCTTTTTCTTCCCAGGTTTTCAACTGTACATTTTGTGAAAATTTCAGGAAATATTTAATTTTCTAGGTCAAACAGTAATGACTCACATAAATATCCTATATGAAAGTTGTTTTTTATCATACCAATTAATGGTTTTGTCATTTCTCTTCAAACAAAAACAGACTGTGAGAAACCTTTGAAAGTTTGTATTATCACTTGTAATTTCTGTACATAGGAGTGTAAATGGTGGTACAGAATTTGGCACAAGCCATGGTTCGATACATGGTTGGGGTTTCTGACACTCTAAAACTGTGATTGAAATAAGCTGAAGTGTGACCGAGATTAGATTCGTCAATTGCTTCGTGTGTGCAATATTTAAGCAGAATCACAGCGCTGTACGTGTAAATCTGAATTCATATCAGCTGGTTTGCTGTGGGAAATTAAAGGATTTGGATACCTAATACACAGCATGTCGGTTTTATCTTCATGGAACTGCATGTTTCTGTTTTAAGGTGTGTCTTTGCAAATTAAACCCTTTTGGTGAACTTATGAGTGCATTAATGTTAATGCCACATTTTAGCCTGTGGACTTCTGGCGTGTTTACTCTGACAGTGGTCCTATTTGCCAGCTGGTGGCGCTCAAGAGTCACCTGTGGGGCCAGCAAACTGGGTCAACCCACAGTTAATGAAGTGGGCCCGCAGCAGTTCGAGGTGAAGGCTCCATCCAGACGCACATGAATGATTAATCAGACTTCTGCTCCGTGGGGAACCAATTGTTGGACCGATAGACTACAACACACTTGAGAAGATCCTATCGAAACTGATTAAATTGCAAGTCTGAGAGAGACGTTCTCCAAAAAAAACAAACAGTACAAGTAATCAGATTTTAAATATTTACATATAAACTTTAATATATCATCTTACTTTATATCACTACTCAAAGACAAATTAAAAAATGCTGTTATTTAAAAACAGTGATGATGGGCCCAAACAAAGTGAAACAACTGTAACAAATGTTGCGGTTCTCTAGATGGTGTGTTAATGCACGACAAAGTCCACTAAATCCAGATGATTGAATCACCACTGAGAACAGTGGATCTGTCGGTCACTGAACCACACAGCGGTCAGAGGTCTGATCCTCTTGGGGCTCCTCTTGCAATTTATGCTTCTCCTCTTTATGCCGTGTTGCTCCGGGGTTCAAAATGTTTTGCAGGATGTCTTTGCTCTCACTCGATGGTAGGTTGCAGAAAAAGTACTGTGGAGTCATCCGTATGAACCTAAAAATGGACGTGGAAACATGTTTAATGCAATACACAAGACTTTGAGCTGCTTTTTTGCATCTGAAAATGGATTCATAGGTAACTTCAAATGCAGTGGTTGAGGTGAGGGACAACCAGTTAGAAGAGTGGAAAAATGACAGGCTTTTTCTTATCTAATTTTATAGCTTCTTTAAAGGAACAGACACCACCGAGCTTTCACTCCTTCCATTAAGCTGCAGCTTCACATTCCCACAGATCTTTGCAATCCATAATCCCTTCTCCAGCTCGCATACACCAGAGAACAGGGTTGTAATTCTTCACTTCACAGCCAGCCTGACTAGTCTCTGCCGAACTGGGGCATTACGCGGTTCAAAAAGAGCAGGGAATGAGTCTGTCTGATTAGGTTAAAGACTCTTAGGTTAAAGATATAAGGGTTTTTTGAATCACTACTTTTAAGTTAAATCCTGAGGCAGACTGGTCAGTGAAACGGCAATATATCCAGTCATAATGGGGCCGGACTTACTCCTCTGGTGTTATTTGGGTCACAGTACGGAGGCAGTTATCCTCTGAGAAGGTGTGCTCGTGGAAAAGCACCCACTCCGGCAGGCCAAGCTTGGGGCCTTTGGCCCCGTAGGCAGACAAGGGATGGATCTGTGCCACGTGCTTATGAGTCAGAATGAAGTAGTTCCCTGATCCGTCCACATCCCGTGCCACCTGAGGGGAAAAGCAAAAAGCACAACATGTGGCCACGCTCTTTGACCGACGCTTGCTGAAAGTGCAACTGCTCATGATCAAACCAAGCTGGAATGGAGTGGAGGGGAGCTTTCAGGGGTTGTGATCTCACCTGCATGAAGAAGCCTGCGAGGAGCGCCCTCTTAATGTTGGCGGTGTTGCTCCGGGAGCCGAAGGCGGGCACCGAGATGGGCAACTCGATCCTCTTCAGGGTGTCAGTGAGCTCAGCACAAAGAGCGTCGGCCATCAGTAGAGCGGCGTGGTTCAAGAAGAAATCCCGACACCACTTCTCCTCATTACAGTCTGACCCAGAAGAAAGCGAGAGCCAAAAAGTGAGACAGAGCCAGGGCAAAGTAATGATATAAATAAGTAAAAACCTTGTCTAACTTTCCCCTATTTTTCATTTGTCATGAAAACCTGTGTAACTTACTAGCATTATCTGATTAATCATTGTATTATGTTAACTGATCTTGGTATAATCTATGAATACGTTTCTAGATGTCTGAGATTTCCCTGTAGGGGATGTTTTCTAGGCTCACATGGATCCTGCTGACACTGCTTGAAGGCTTTGTAGATGTTGATGAGGGTGAAGTGGTCTCCCTCTGGGTGCTGAAGCTGCAGGTGGCACTGGGCGGCATCCATCTTCTGCTCAACAGGGGGAGCCACAAAGCATGTAGGTGCTAAAAAAGAAAACAAATGGAATCAGGTGCTGACTAAGCGCGTGATTTTGTATTTACAAAGCAATACGATGTTATAAACGGTGTTGAACAGTGACCTGATAGCATGGCGGCGATGATGACCACCTCGCTGACGCAGTCGAACTCACAGGAGGCCAGCACGGTTTTGGCCATCTGGGGCTCCAGGGGGAACTCAGACATGATGATGCCCATCTCGGACAGGTTTCCGTCATTATCCAGCGCAGCCAGGTAGTCCAGTTCTTCCAGAGCCTGCATAAGACCTCCAGGGTCTGAGTAAGAGGGATTTTTGAATTTTCAATTTAAAAATGAAAACCAGTTATAAAGTTAATGGAAAAAGTGGGAAGGAGAACCTCTTTTTGTTCATGAAAGTATGAAAGATGGGAGATTATTCCATCTGTTAATGCAAACAAAAACATTATCCAAAGTGGTGGCCCTGTGAAACAATCCCCAGAGTACTGGTGCAGATGCACACACAGCAGCGGATTAGGAATTTACAATCCTAACCGACATCTGACATGCAGCACTGGGTAAAAATAGGAAAAAAAAGGTTTTGTGAAACAATTGCAACTTCCTAAAAAAATGACATTTTCTCCAAACAAACGCGTTTAAAGAAACATCTTGTTGAAACTGATGTGGATCCGACAATAAATATGTACTGCTTGTTATCATCTGTTTTCCTGTACAGCAGGACCAGCATATCTGCGCCCCAATTAACTAATGGGAGGCTCAGTGTGTGTGTGTGTGTGTGTGTGTGTGTGTGTGTGTTAGAGGGGGGGGGGGTGCAAATCCGTGAGAACAAAGGCACACAGAAGCAGGTCAGCTTTGAAAAGATGCTGTTAGAACAGGAGCTGTCTGTTCCGCTGACGCATGGCTCACTGCCTTCTAATAAACTAACATTTGCTGTGTGTTGGACCAAATGGGAACAAACTGACTGAACCCCCCTCAAATGAATGACATCATCCAACAGCATGTGAATCTTAGAGAGTAACAGGTAAAAAACCTGTTACACGTTGTGTCTAAAAATGACAAAACGAGAATAAAAAGACCTGGTCTGTCGATGAAATGGCAGTGGTTCAATCCAGCAATCTCCATCCTCTTCAGGAAGAGCACGGTGTAGGTGATGTCAGAATCCAGAATGCGCGGACGAATCTCAAGAGGAAGCTGCCTCTCCTTTGGGTACATGCGAAAACACTTTCCTACAGGACATAAATATCCTTTTTAGACAGCCTGCTTTGAGTTTCAGACAGAGATTAAAATCCAGAGGGTTTGTTTGCGTGTCTAGAAGGTCTCACCTGTTGGACCC
This sequence comes from Menidia beryllina, assembly GCA_013363375.1. Classification (NCBI taxonomy): domain Eukaryota; kingdom Metazoa; phylum Chordata; class Actinopteri; order Atheriniformes; family Atherinopsidae; genus Menidia; species Menidia beryllina. Next base: position 11,845,469 of record JABUIW010000010.1, on the reverse strand, counting down.
GCCAGCTGTTTACGGCACTCAGTTTGAGCCATGCTGATTGGCTGAATGATCGAGGAGTTTGTTCTGATCCGAGGGTTGTAGACCTGTGACACAGTAATCCTCAGTCAGCACGTTTAAAACTAGATTCAGTTCATTAAAAGAAAATTGTTAGTGTTTAAAATCTGCTATTGTTCAATGGCAAACATTCATCTGCTCTACAGGAAATCTTTTAAACTTTTTGAAGCCAAAACTATAAAACACTATTCCAGCATGAATAACTGATTAAAAAATTACAAAGAAGATTTTTTTCTCTTTTAAAATCAGTGCATCTACGTCTAATACTGACCGATGCCTTTTCCCTGCATTATAAATGCTTTTGGCATATTTAAATGTAAATTTTTTCAGATATGTTAATGATCGCAAATGTGTTTGTCAAAACTGTTGAATCACCAGATCACAGCGTAAACTTGACCACAAATCAGGCATCATGTTAGTGAAAAGGACAAACATACATGTCTCTTCTCAAGCCCGGCATCAATTACGAAGCGTATTGAGCTAACAGCCCAAAAGAAGTCCTCATTGGGGCTGGAGGTGAGAAACACCCTGCGTGAGCGGCCTGCCTCCTCTTCCCTTGGGATGGGCAGATTCACATGCTGGCCGGGCTGCATGGTGACAGGCAGCAGCTCACCCAGGTCAGGAGCTAAACTGTGGCCCTCGTGACACAGGATGTCGTGAGCTAGATTTATTTCCTGGCGGAGGATGGGGAAAGGTGAAAATGTGAGACAAAGATCTTTTCGACCGTTTTCTTTCAGTGGAGCCGTGATGCCTTTTACCTCCTTTGTCACCAGAAAGACCACTACATCCCCCTGCTCCTCCGAATGATGGATCTCCAGGACCAGGCGGAGGGCAGAGCAGAAGTAATCGTCGCCCGCGCTGCCGTGCAACACCTCCCCTGCAGCCGGGGTGTCCAGGTGGACCACCGGCACGGCTGAGCCGGTGAAGTGGGCCAGCTGCTTGGGGCCGGGTTCAACGGCCGAAAGGAGGACCACCCGGAGCTCCGGCCTCTGGAGGGCGATGTCCTTCAGCAGCCCCTGGAGTACGTCGGTGGCCACGGTCCTCTGATGGGCCTGGTCCACAACCACCACACCATAGCGCTCCAGCAAAGGGTCTGACATCATCTCCCTCAGGAGCATGTCGTCTGTGCAGTACCTGTGGCACGCAGTGGCACAGACTATTAACATCAGGAGCTAAATGAGTAAGAATCACTTCTAATCCTTAAAACTAAAATTCTTAAATCGTCAGCCCAAGCACTCTAAAGTAGTGGATTCATTATGCTTTAGAGTGACATCTTAATTAAAAAAGATAAAAAAGAACTTTGTCTACATTCCATCTGCCTGTTTTCTATCTCACCCCCTTTTAATTCACTCAGTTTCATTGTTCCCCCGCTAACTTATGGGGGACCCAGAGGGGGGGTGTGACATATGGGTTGACGGGGAGCTGGGCAGCTGTGGCCTCGCCTCTGAAAAGAGTCCTCTGACCCCTTTTGTTCTCCTGTTCTCTTAAGAATGAGAAAAAAAGGGGGGTTGATTTAGCAGAGCGTGTCATGACCAAGCATTATTAGAACAGGAGAGAGTCAGAGTGAGATATAGTAAAGTTGGAAGATTCCACAGCTTTTCCGCACCTGAGGACCGTTTCATTGGTGCAGCACGTTTCCAAAGGGATGTTGTATCCAACCTCATGGCCGATGTTGACATCCATCTCATCAGCCACTCTTAGGGCAAGATCTACAGCCTGTTGGGAATGAATCTGAGTACAAACCACCATCCCATGCTGGAACTGCACTGACAGGCAGTACTCAGCACACCATTGAGGAATCTGTTACAGAAAAACAAATAAGCTTTTTGAAATATATGATCTCTGCAGTGTTATATGCAATTTTTTTCTAAAATTCTCTGAAATTCCAGAGTACTCACTTGCGAGCTCCTTCCAGTTTTGGCAAAGCCACTGACGGCGACAAACTGTCCTTTGGCTAAGGTGTCCATAAATTCACACTTTGATCTCCATACGGGTAGCTCTTTCCTCTCTTTAAGCAACGTGTAAAACCTAGAAGAGTAAGGAAGTCCATCAAACTGATTAAGCTCCAAGATGTCATCATATTCTTTGTCCCCTTGACTCAAAGCCTCTGAGTCTGAACAACATGGAGATATTCCCTCAAAATAGTCCTCTCCATTCAAACTGCAGAGGTCTTGCGCCATCACAAATGAGCTTCCAGTCAGTCTGCTTTTGACTTCATTTACAGATCCACACACATTGGGTTTGAAAATCTCCGGCTCTTAGTAAACTATTAGACGGCACAAAGACCGCCTCTGCGAGTGAAGCCAAATGAAAGGCTCACTGGGCGCCCATCCCAGTGTTGTCATGTGACCACTAATCCCACAGAAGTAGTGCAGTCATCAACAGATGAGATGCGCACACACACACACACACACACAAGTACGCACACACCAGTGTGGGACACAGCAGGACAGCAGAGACTTAGGGGTCTGGTGTTTATAGGAAACACAAGCTGACAAACAACCACCACAACCTGAATGTACTGTAGAAAGCATTTCTTTATTAACTTTGGGGAGGTTAAAAAAATGTCTCATCTCATTTGCTGCCAAACTGATAAACTCATGAAAACGAAGGTATGTCAAACTTTTTCTCAAGTCTGACTTTACCCTTTTTTCACACATACACAAGTCTGCCTGATATGGGTGTACAACTGGAAAGTGTAAGATATCAAAACTCAAAATGGTGATCTATTAACAAGGATGGGGCTGACATGTTGCTAATAAGAAGTCTTGAAAAAGAGAACAATGTGCATTAGTTTCAGTAACATTAGCTCAGCATTGATCGGATCTCGTGTTTGGACTGTGTTTCATGTATTTTTAATACGATGGGAGGTGGACTGAGCACACACAATATTAGCTAGTGCTTGTAGCTCACTTTGACCAACAGATGGCAGTGTTTAAGCATGACAGACAGCAGCAGCATCCTCATAAAAGTTCAGTTCTTCTTTATAGAATTCTTCTAATTTGCACTAACAACCAGAATTAATTCTGTTCCTATGTGACACAGAAATAAATGGCAAAGAAAAGTCAGATTAAATTGCTTTTTTCCCTTTTTAGTCAACGTCCATATGAACAAATCTAAACACGGCATTTATAGTTCCATTTGATGTAGAAGGATCTGCCAGTTGAGAGAAAATATTACCAAATCATTGGACAAAAACAATTGAATGAAAAAAAAAAATCTTTCAAACAATCATAAAGGAACTTTTATTTTGCTCAAACTTCATTTCATCATGAAGTCTATTTTTCTAAACCCTTAAAGTTTAGGAATGAATGCTGGCAACTTGAAAAACAATCTCCAACCACCATAAATGACACCAACTCATAATGGCTCATAAGTTGCCGTGCTTCTTATAAAAAGAACATGAAAATTGACAGGTTATATTTACACACCAGGACTTTAACATCTCCCACAAAAGAAACAACAGAAAATGAACACACACAGGTTTAGCAAATGACACAGATATAACAAATATTTTCGAGCAAAGAGCCATTTCTCTTGACTGTATAACACATTTGAACACTTTTAATACAAAAACAAGTGTCACTACAACATTTTCCACACAAACAGGATTGAGGGCATGACTGATGTTGATCATTCTGCAGCATTTGTGCTGCAAAATTAGGAAAAGTGCCAAAAAGTGCAGCGAAAAGCTGAATGTAACATGAACAGTACTGTGAATGCATGGACGCACATCAAATACACACAAAATCCAAAAGGAATGGTGTGAAAGAAAAAAAAAACACAGAACAGACACGAACACATTCTATTCGACAGGGTCGAGGAGGATCTTGGAGATCTCACAGCACTGACGTAATCCATCTTGGCTCGGACATTCAAGGACAAAGTGAGCTTGAGTGTTAAACATACAAACTCTATTGTTACTTTGGATCACTTGTTGGGGATGTAATTCTCGGGAAAACCATAAGTCTGTCAAATCTGTTGGCGCTCTGCAGCACTGACGAGCATCAGGAGAACACATGAGCTTCCAACACATGCCGGGAGAAGTACATCAGAGCCAGGGTCCGACTCTGAAACATGTGAACTTATAAGGAAATGAGGAGCTGGACCGTGAGACCGTAACAGGAGACGGCTGTATTAATCCGACTACATGAGGTGAAATAAAAAAGTCCATTGATCAGCCATTGCACGATTCATCTCTTAAAATTCTGTATTTTATATGTGCAGATTTCTGGTAACATGTTTGGAACTGAAGACTATAATGTAAAAAACATAATAAATAACTCTCCTCAGTGAGCCACAAGTTACACGCTGATTTGGGCCCCATTTTCCCTTCAGTACTCCAAAATGTCCAACTTGTTTTCCCTTTCATTCAAGATACTTCATTGGATATTTAAAAAAAAAATCATATATTTCAGCATTCAGTTTGAGAAAAAGTATAAAAATCACCTAAGAATGTAAAAGAGATGTAAAAGAAAATTAAACAACTTCTCCTTCTTTTCTGAAATGTTCTATACAGAAAATCATTTGTCAGTGGGGTGCTCTGTGCACAAACTGTTAATGCTGACTTTAAATAGATAAAAAGTTCATTGGTACCTGAGCAAGGTCAACAAAGCACCATTTCGAGGCAGAGCAGTAAAGTGTGCTTTTAGCCTCTTCATCACTTGAACCTCTGTGACACTTCCAACAGAGGTCCAGCAGAGTCTCAGAAATGAGTGCAAAACAGTCTGTTCTTCTTTTCCCATGAAGTGGAGAGCTCAGCAGTCCTCATGGTTCTTTGGTGGTCTGTAGGGCAACACCGGTAGAGGTCTGAGAAGAAACACAGACATTCAATCAATGATGCAATCAGGGATGGACATCGGCTTTGTTTGAGAAACACATTAATCTTAAAATACCTCCCTGTTTTCTGCCCTTGTGCACTCAGCTACACCACCATGCACTTTTTCTAACATCCTATGATCTGCTGGCAGTTCGCTGACAGTAATCACAAGGGAGATGTTTTAGCAGGTGATTTGCTGCATACTGCTTGCAGTCTGATTGCCTCTGTTCCAGTTCTTCCAAACAATGTTACATCAACATTAAAGTAGAATTCATTTGTCTGGTACTCGTTTTTCCCCTTATAGCAAGGGTTTGAACCGTTTTTAAATGATTGCAATCTGCATGTTTCTTCTCACACCCATAACAGCCACCGAGACTTACAACTAAATCTCCCCTGCCAGACATGCATCTCGTCATTTTAATCTGATAGCAGCAGACCAAGAACAAATCATGTTTGTCTTCAAATCAAGCTGATAATCTTTCTAGGTCAGACGTAGAGTGACAGCAGCCGGACGTTTAATACATCATCATCGTCAGGTCAAGATGTTTGGTTAAAGGAAGAAACATGCGGGTGAACAGACTTTTGCAGTCAGAAACTGATCTCGGTCTCAAATAAAAGGGACTTAAACGGTGAAAAACAAACATGAAGACAAATAAACCAGCAGCTCCATGACTGGTATAAGGGACATCCAGTACACGGGTTTCCTCTTCTGCCATACACACCTGTTCGGTAAAGGGATGCTGGGTGGAGGCCTGGGTACAGTGGGGATGGGAACTGGTAGGGCCCCGGCCCCGGGGATGTGACCCCCCCCTGCTGCGCCACTGTGACCCAGCCGAGAGCTTCTCCCCAGCGGATCTGCAGGAAGCGGCTTCTGCGGTGGACTAGGCGTCTCAAAATCCTGTGAAGAAAAATAATTTAAGTCCTTAATAGACATCTAAACATTTGTTTGGCGTTCTTTCTAAAAGCAGCACACTCATTTTACATGGAGACATCTAGAGCAGAAAAAATGGGAGGTCATCGGTTGTAGAATGGATTAGCAGGGCAGGATCGATCTGTGGACAAAAGCTGGCATGTGTCACTAGGGGGCACTGTGCTTTCAGCATTTCTAAGACCCAAAGTGGACGTGAAAGGAATCCCCAACCACCTCCTACTTTTCTCAAGTTGTGCTGTGTGAGAGTACAAGGTTATCTGGATAAGGCGCCATTGTCTGTTACTAATCTACACAAGGAGGTGAGATGGTGATAAACATCTGCTACGAGTTGCCCCGTGAATATCATTCGCATATGCACTAATATAACACAAACACACACACACACACACACACACACACACACACACA
>JABUIW010000010.1:11824546-11839247 GCA_013363375.1 Menidia beryllina | reverse complement strand
ACACACACACACACACACACACACACACACACACACACACACACACAGACACACGGATACACATTAACAAAGCTGAAGAGATCTTAACAGAGAAAAGAAAAATCCACATCATGCTTAGATACAGACAGAGTTAGAAACCTGTGAGTGACACAAACATCCCGAGTTTTCCTGTCAACAGGATGATAAGCAGTTCTCATTGTCACAACACAGCCTCTAAGTGATGACTTCAAAATGTGCATGGCCTTTATATATGTACAGGTTGTCAAAATAGAAAGACAAAAAGGTCAAATTATAAAGCTGCTTTGTACACTCAGTTTCAACACAGAGCACGATGGCGCCTAAAACTCTGTGGCACAAGTAACTTACAAATGTCTTCAATGGACATTTGCCTCACCACATCTGCCACTAATGGGATTCGATAGGAATTCAGGCTATCAGCCAGAAATTATCTGTGGGACCATTTGAGAGCAGGGGGGCTGAGATTCCCACAGGCAAGAGACGTTTACTCTCACGACTTCTTTTAATGTACACCAGCCCACATTTTGGTTAGAGGGTTCCTTTAAATGGAACTGACATGGGGAACCAGTGGTGACGAGAAGCACCCTGCTGGGTGTGTTTGTGTACACAAAAACTGTCAAAATTTACGACCAACTGTGAAATATTAAAGTTAAATTGAAAACAACATTGAAATCGTGTCATTTGGTATCTTATGGTGTATGTGTTGAATGATGAAAAACTCATTTTCTAATAAAAGAAGAATAATTTAAATAACTAGAGGGTCTAGAAATAAGCAAATATTTAATTAAAATACTCTAGTATTCTATACTTTTAAAAGAAATGCATTTAGCTAAGGTAGAGGATGAAAGACACTGTAAGAAAATTACATTTGGTTCCTTATAAAATCAGCTGGAATTAGTTCAAACAAAGTAAACGTTTTACCAAAGTCACAAAATGTCACTGGCTTAGACTTCAGTTAGCAGCCCCTTTAAAGATGGAGATGAAAACAGATGAGGCAACTTAAGTTATGATGTGTAAATCAGACTGAACTCAATTAGCCACATGGCAGCTCTGTTCTTCTCTAAATCTGCATCACAGTTGGGATATGAGGGTAAAAAAGATAAACCATATGGCAATCCTGTAATTAAATTTGTGTGACTAACCTGAAAGAGAGACTGCGCTATAAACAATTAAATGAAGCCCCAATTCTCTGGGAAAAACAATCAATGTTCCAGGAGAAAAAACAAAGACAAAAAAAATCCACAGATGCATCCTCTTAAGTAGAAAAATAATCCTGGACTAGTCCTTTCTAACACCGTATGTAATAGAAAACCCCACTCTGTAACCGCAGTCTGTTGTTCAAATATCTTAATTCAAAATGAAATACTGTTCTGTCTCCTGGATGTATGTGCCTTGGGCTTACAAAACCCACCGGAGGAATGAGAAATGCGCTGCCGTCTGGTCAAAAGCAAAACAATTTTTCCAAGTTCTTGAAAAGATGACATTTGGCAAAGGCATGTTTTTCTCTCGGCCGCTGCAGTTTGTTTTTGAAGAGCACCTGAAGATGTTGACAGTTTACTTTTTACTTCACTCCTTCTCAACAGTGCAGATACTATAAATGATACTTCTTGTCCTTGCACCAAACAACATGATAACTAATCGCTTTGTTCGGAAATATTCTCATTATTCACCTTCATATTAATGGGGTTCACTCAGTGTGAACACATTTAAAATTAGACATTTTGGCAGCGGGAGAGCTAGTGTCAAGTATCACAATGAGCTTCCAAATATACTCTCTCTTTAAGGATGGATGTCCTGTATGTCCTTGTTGGCCTTCTGTTAAATACCAGCAGAATCCCCTCTTGTGTTTCTGACCTACAAATTCATTCTCCACTCGCTCAGTCTTTTCCACCGCAGCGAAAAAAGGCTAGAACATATGAGCAGGTAGAAGGCTTTCATTGTTTTGGCAGGCAGTGAGAAGTCAATTTATAGAGCAAACAGTGGCCTTTCAGCTGAAGTACATCTTCAGTTGGCAAACGTTCATCGCAGTCAGGGGAGATATGCTGCAATGCTTGATGTGGATAAGATAAAAAACAAACAAAACACAAAACAAAACAAAAAACAAACAGGAATGGATATAATACCAGTTGTTTCCGCTGGTAAGTACTGGAGGAATGAGCACTGATTCCATGTAGTTTAAATAGCATAACTAAAAGTACTATAAAGTATTTAAACCATGGATTTTAAATATATTATGAAATGATAACATTTTTGGCTAATGCAGTTATTATCTCCATAGACACTACAAAGTAATCGTGATAAGAGTCCCACCAGTAGCTAACAAGATAATGCTGATTCAATTTGATATTTTTGTGATGGAAAATAATTTCTTTTTTTTGTAAACTTCTTAAATGCTTTAATTTTGCCCTCTGAAGACGGCAAGATTTCAGAGACTGTGACAGAACACTGAGGGATGTCTGGTTTCAAATGTATTGCTTGCTTCGGTGAAGATGAGGATATGTTTGACAGAACAAAAAAATATGAGTTCTTATACTGAAAGTAGAAAATAAAGTTACTCTCTGTCTCAACCTGACCCCATGATGTAGCTGTGACTGGTAGCCTGTCCAGGGTGCACCCTGCAGCTGGGAGAGACTCCAGCCTCTGTGGCTGCTGAGTTGGATTAAATGTGTTGAATGTGGATGGATAGCATGTCAACCTTTTTTTTGGAATAGAGGCTGTAAAATATTAATCTGGTATGTAAGTAGAGTACTTGGATGAATGCCACTACTGGTCCTACTCATATGAATGATTATGCTTTGAGATACTATACAGAAACTTAGTCTGAGTCTGGTCTCATAGTCCCCCCAGCTAACATCAGTAATCACATATTTGTTCTTCCTCAAACACAGAAAAACTGTCAAATGACAGTTCTTAGTCTTCCTTTTTTTGTTTTACGACTGATAACATCTGCCAGTTTCCTGAGCACACTGCTGCTCACAAAGTGCCGACATCCAGCAGGGCTGTCCGTGCTGTGCTGGTCCCAGTATGGGTCAGGATTTGGATTCACCACCTGAGCAGACAGATGGATTTATTATCTTCACTTCATTCGATGCCGATGGTTCAGCGGAGAGCAGAGTTTTTGGAATTTTGCAGAAATGGCTGCGGTGTATAAATGAACCGAGCACTGTGGTCCAACACTTTTCTTCAAAATGACCACGCAGGTGGCATGTTTTAGATCATTAACTACAATATGCATACATTTTACATTACTGCCAAGCACTTAAAAATAGCCCAGTTTCTCAGATTGATTTCTACTTTCGCATCCACTGGTTTTGGGTGATTCAATGGTTTGAAAATCATTACATTTTGAAGTGGAAAGACCTGGGTTATCAATCACACTCAGCTTTTTTCAAATTTCAAATTTAATGTTGAAATGAATTTTCTGGCATATGGCAAAATACTAAGTCAAGTTTATTTTCTAAATTTTTATGACTTCATTCTGTTTTGATATTTAAAGCTTTTTTCTGGGATCCTGTCATTGGTTGTTTTTGTGTGGTCAGAAAATAAATAAAACAAATAAAAATTAATCTTGGGCAATGTTCACTTTAACAACGTTCACAATCTTGAACATCTATAACTACAAACGGAACTTTATGTGATGTGGATGATTGGTTCTTTTTTCAGCTAAATGGAATCTGATAGGTCAGATTGCCTTTAAACCCCAAAGAACCACAGAGAATGCAACTGTTATGAAAAAGGAAACAGTTGATTATTAATGTATGAGTGTAAAAGCAGCATAAAAAACCTAGATTTTAATTTCCAACTGTTGCAGGACACTTCACAGCGAAGTTAAAGTTCCATATTAGGCTAACTAAGTAAGAAATATTTTCATCGCATGAAATGTACATAAGGGTTTTTTTCTCAAACAAACCTGGTATGCTCTATATGATGGCTGTCGGCGGGGCAGACTGAGAAAAGGTGGCACTGATGGTGGAGAAACAGACGTGTGGGTGGGCAGGACCTGGTGAAGGTGAGGAGGCAGAGGAGGGAGCGTGGGCTGGCCCACATTCAGGGACACAGGCATGGGCTGGCTGATGTGCAGAGGCTGGTAGAAGGGAAGTCTGCGCAGGCTGTGAGAGTGGAAGTTGTGTGGAGGGAGAAGAGGCTCCGTGCTCAGGAGAGATGGCTGGAAAGAGGATAAGAGATGCTATTTTCAGAAATTGCGTAAGTTATTTTGACCCATGAAAGTATGGGATAAACAGGCAGACCCTGAAAGTGTAAATTAGGCATGAAACTGATTTTCCACCTTCTCTTCTCTTAATGGTAAAACAGCTGCATTCTTACCTCAGAGAACTCACTGTTGTTGTTTTTAAAAAAACAAAATGTATTATCCACAGCCTCAACTCATTTAAAAAAAAATCTGCTGAATAAATATGAGGTACCAATATTAAGGATTTCAGTGAAGTTGTTTTGAACACCAACCTGAGTCCACGTGTCAAACTAATCCCCAAAAGAATGAGTCAAAGGCATCACAATATTATCACTGGCTGACGTTTTAGAGACAACAATACTTTGGATCAAGATCTGTTGTCCTTTATTCTTTACAGACTGACACTAGATGTCTTATGAATTATGTAAATTAAATGATAAGATTTATCCCCACTGAGTTGACCCTCTGTTGCAGTTTCACAAGAGTTTCAAATATCCTACCAGCTACTATATCTTTTCTTTCTTTGTATCACACACAGATGCCGTTTAAGATTGGAATGGCCAGCCACGGCTCTCCAATTTCATGTAATCTGCTGTCAACATCTCACCAGGGCTGCTTTTGCCACAATGCTGATATGGACAAATGGGAGGACGATGTTAGCACTAATCTCCGGACCTTAACACAACAGATTATTACTCAGTCTGACTCATTCTGTACATTTTTTTCCACAATCCTTTATAATTTTATTTCCTATTACTGGTTCATTGTTTTTTTCCTGCTACCTTACCTGCATCTGTTTAGGGTTAAATTATAGTCCTTAGTTAGGGTAAACAAAAAAGTAAAAATGCAAAAACCCAACCAAACCCAATCTTAGAATTTACAACAATCAGGCATGAGCCAGGCACAGTTAAAAACAGTAAAATTGCTCATCCTGTTATAATATAAATCTCCATTGGGAAAACCTGCTGGCATTCAGAGGAATTTCATTTAGTTGCCACCTGTACAAATAGACCTGACAACCAGGCTGTGTTCCTTTGAAAAACAAAACAAAACTCAGAAACGGCCCAAAAATGTCTAGGAGGAGCAAGAAAATATGAGACAGTACCGATCCCCCAACAATATTAGTCGCATGTTCATTATGATAGGGTTGATTGGTGTGCATTTTTTACACGTTGAGAGACAGTATCAAAATAAAACAACATGAAACATATGGGCAAATGAAGCTGTAATTACTGTGGGTAAATTATGATATAATCTGCACATCAAATGACTTGAGTAAGAAAATAACTTGTTCCAGCTCTACTTTAAGGCATTAGGTAAGAGAGAGACATTAAAAGTAAAATTCAACTTTAGTCATAAAGTTCTTATTACTATGGAAATGCTGATGTCAGAGTTAGTCATAAAACTGGAAAGCAACACTATTATACGTGAAACTGTAAAAACCAGAGTTAGACCACATGTTCTGACCAGCTGTTAAGCCTTTATTCCAAAGCAAACCAGTAATTCCTAAAATGGCCAGAGGGGATTTGGCTGCTGACAAAAACAAACACATGCATGCACAATGCAGCAATGCAGATGGTTTCAAAGAGCTGTGCTGTGCTACTGAATGACATCTGCGACTGCATGAAATAGCCACAATAATAGAGATGGACAGGCTGCTTCAGAGAGTCTCTGGTGGCCAGTATGCTATAAAAGATAAAGTGGATGAATTTCTAAACTCAATTATGACATTAGATAAAACTTTTATACAAAGTTGTTGCAGTTAGAGGCGAGTGCAAACATGAATCAGATCCACTCACACTCATGCATAGAAATGTCTGCTCTGTAATTGTCACACAAACACAACGAAAGGTAATCTCCTCCCGCGCTTATCATTTCCACCAAACAAATCAAAAGCTATTTTTCCTCCTATACATGAATCAATCAAGTTTTCCCCCGCATACCTCCACACACACACGCACACACATGCGTGCACCCACGCACACGTGCACACACACATTCGCAGAAAAGAAAAAAGATCAGAAAATCACAAAAATTAAAGGAGCTCAAAAGGCAACTTCCTGAATCTCATTTCAATAGCGCATTTTACAATTACCGTTCCTCTGTGTCTGGCCAACATCGGCACTGTAATGAATATTTTCTCCTTAGTGAGATATTGTGAGGTTGAATCAATTACCTGACTTGCACTCATCTCATTCTGTCAACAAACCCAGAAGCATGACGACTGATTAGGTTTGGCTGCAGGTTACTGAAGTGCTCTCATAAAAAGTCATTACAAAAGAAACAAATGGGCTGTGATGGAAAAGAAACACCCTGATATAGGAAATACATGGATAAATGTGAACACACAGGGTGAGTGACTGACCTTATAGATGTTGGCTGCACAGGGTTTGGGTGGGGGCTTGCGGCGTGGTGTGGGTCTGTACCTGGATTCGGTCCTGATGGGGCTGTTTGGCAGGTTTGCCTCCAAAGACCTAGGATTGAAACAAATATACTTAAAGCTGCTCTTTGTAGAAAGTGAAATACGACAAGCGTAACCTGAACCAGCACATGTGTGCCTTTGACTTTGTACTGAGATGGACAGAAAAGGTCATGTGGTGATGAACCACTCTTAAATGTAGTGGTCTGTATCAGCAGATGGAGCACGGGTCACCAGCAGCTTTAGGATATTTTCCTCTGGTCTCTTGTTGATAATGTTGTAGCTTTAATGGTTTTCACATGCTCAGGTGAGCAGAGCTACAGTTACAGCTCGACTTTCCATTTTAGTTTGACCACGATGATTCTGCTGTTTCTCAATTTAATATATAGAAATAAAGCTGACTTCACATACAGTTGCTTTACTTAGTAATCGTACTTTTCTTTTTCAAATTGATCAATAGGTAACTGGTAATTAAAAAATGAGTATGCATTACTACAAGATGTTTTTGAACAGAGGAACACTCCCTTCCTAAATATCTTGACTGCATTTTTCACTTGGGAACTTGCTCGAGTTTAGTGATGAATATATTGAGCCCTAATAAAATGTTTACTGCAGTAAAAATGACCCTGTAGCCTTTTTGTATATAACAAAACGATAACGAATGACTTTCTGGCATCTTAATGAAAAATTCTGTCTGGACATTCTCCATAGTTGTTGCTCCCATTCATTTAACAGTGGTTGATTCACTACAGGAGATATGTTATCACAGCTTAAAATGTAAGAAAAGGGGTGTCTGGATAAAGCACATGAGGCAAGTGGAAATAAATAAGCAAATAAAGTCACTTTCAGCAACATGTTTGCATTTACATTTAAAATCAGAATAATCAATTCCTACAAACACGTTTAGGATCACTCGTCCTGTTTTCATCTGGGCCAATTTAGGAGCTTCATTTTATGCATGAAAAAGAATGACAAGCCACAATGCAGAAAACTGCAGCTTTCCATGAAGTTCTACAACTTATGCTGATTTTATCTTACACAACTTGTACGCACACGAGCATATACATTAAAGCAACTATTTCCAAACCCCTCATTTGTTAGTCCTTGAAGAGAGGCTTAAAGGAGAAGATGAGAAGATCTTTAAGGGAACTATGACATTCGTTAAGAATTATTACAACTATATACATATTCATTCTATGTTTACTATTGAAAAAGGGCCAAGAAAAATGTTGTTGTTCCCATTATAGCAATTTACATCAGGAAGAAAAATGGAATTCGTATTTGTATTCATTGGAGGTGCTGAAAGCACTTCAAACCAGCTAGAAAAAAAAGTGTTTGGTTCACAAACACGCTGAAGGACAGGTTTATGTAAAGTTTGTTAAGTTGTACCTGAGCTTCTCCAAGGTGCTCTTCTTATTGGTGAAGAGGAGGCGCAGCAGAGTCTTCCTCTTCAGAAAGATGATTACAGCCGCCACCAAAAGGCCGACCAGGGTTACCAGGATTGCCACAGTAATGAGCACACTGTCGGCTGATGCCATATACGACAACACGCACATTAATACACACACACGCACATCTACAGCACAGAACAGTGACAGGACACCAAACTGTTAAAGCTGAACCAACATCAGAATAACATTTCACATTTTTACATCCTTAAAAGAAAACGCAGACTGCACTGCCTCTATCGACACCTGAGTCAGGTAAAGCTCCCCTCTGCTTTTTTGTTTCATTATCTGTCTAGATGAGTGAGAATATTGATCAAATTACTCCAAATACCTGCCAGTCTCATTGGCCCGCTGTCAATACTCCCACCGAAACCTGCTTTCTCACAGAAAGGGGGGGCCCAGTGTGCCTCACAGTGGCAGTTCTTCTTGTTGTTGCATACCTTAAAAAAGGAAACACATCACACATCTTAGATGGTGCACTGACTTGTCACTTCTATTATATTTCTTTACATATGAAATCTAATTCAGCCTGTGACTAATTTAAATCAAATGCACACGTACAATAAGAGCTACAATAAGTAAATCACGTATGAAAAATAGTGTATTCTACACAGCCTCAGGTTTCCATGAAAAAAACAAACAACAAAAGTTTGATCCAAGAGGATTCCCCCATGAGGTTAACAAAATCCAGGATCCGGTGGTGGAGGACAGAGCTGAGCAGCCCAAACCCACAGCTGGAGTGCCTTCACTGCCTTGAGCCTTTGGCACTGTTTTTCCAGGAGGAGAGCGTGATGTGGCTTGGCTTTAGTGTATGTTTGAGAAAATATAGCAAAAAAAAAATTCAATCATGTTGAACCAACGCTACAACCATTCCATGATGGAAGCATTTAGAATAATTTTTTTATTTACTTGTAATGCTATATTAACATAAGCACTCCCCCAAATACCCTCTAAGACCAGAGACAAATGAAAGCATCCACTGGAAGCTTTATGTTTAAAAACTCACAATGACGGACAGTGTTTAGGGACATCTCGTATATTTGATATGGTAATAAGATGGAGCCACTTAATCAATCACTGAAAAGTCATAGTTGTTGCACACATAATGACTTGGCTCATTTTCAGCATGCACCTAATGTATCAGAAAATTGTACATTCCATAAGTTGATCTATTACAAATAGAAGATGTGTAATTGATCCAGCCAAAATGAAAAGTCTTTTTTAACCTGAAATAAAGTCTAATGCTACCAAATTCTCTTCAGGATAAATCAGATTAAAGGCAGGCAAACACAGTTCTGAGGATGTTGCAAGAAATTGTAGTGCGGCCCTACTTTCTCAGTCAAGTCTCGCACTCAGCTAGGTGTTTGGCAAAATGGAAAACAATTTGTTTTGGCAGATATTTCTGCAGAGAGAAGATGCTCTACACAGATCACAGGAGACACGGCCTTAAAATATTCCAGGTAAACAAGCTTACAAAATGA
This sequence comes from Menidia beryllina, assembly GCA_013363375.1. Lineage (NCBI taxonomy): Eukaryota > Metazoa > Chordata > Actinopteri > Atheriniformes > Atherinopsidae > Menidia > Menidia beryllina. The sequence goes on along the minus strand of JABUIW010000010.1, from coordinate 11,829,692 downwards.
TAGGTTTTTCTTTGTTAGTGTGAGCCGATGGACACGCATATCCATTCTCTTGTGTTTGTTGCTGAGCATAAGAGAGCATCGCTTGTTTTTAATTATCGGCTTAATGTGTCTAAGGGTCAGATGAGTTTAATTAGATGAATTGACAATGAAAATCAATATTTATTGTAGATAAATCTCATATCAGGTGAATTTTTTATTATTAAAGCCGAACAACATTAAATAAAACATAAACCCTTTTTCTAAATAACACAAGAGGCTATGAGAGAGAGGTGATTACTTCACAGTGGGAAGAAATAAATTGCAAAAGCATTGTGTTTTTCCCTATCATTAGACTTTTTATGTAATCAAAAGATGATGGACAACACTCAAGATAGAGCATAAACAAAGCTCCTAAGTGGGATTGATTTAACCTCAGCGTCTTTATAATTGATTGTGCAAAGAGGGAGCATCAGCTACAACTCACAGGTTGTGCAGTAAATACAACGTCAAGCTGTTGTTTGGAATTACAGGGTTGACATGCAGCCTCATAAGCATTTAGCTGGTCAAAATGTGAATGAATGGGGTAAATACAGAGTCCTCAAAGCTTTCTAACAGTGTTTCACAAGTTGCTGTGCATAATTCAACTCTAAATACCGGGCTGAAATGTACTTTGCACTCACCCCACGTCCACTGCACTTCCCTGAGCACTCATGCACGCCAAAGACACTGACGTTCTGGCACTGCCGGTTCAGGCACACCTATAAAGAGAAAAGCATCATTAAATATTTTCAGAGGCACTGAACTGGAAAGCCAGTGGAGATAAACACAAAATCCAAGCCCCGAGAAGAAGAAAGCCTTTCATTCCAGCGGCCCATTTTTGTCATGGGAGTGTACAGATGTAACATCAAGTCAGACGTGTGAGACTGATGTCTGCTGCCAATCTATCACGAACATTTTCTAGTTGTTAAAAATCCAATTCAAAATAATATTATGTACATTGTTTTGAATATCATGAATATAACTATAATCCTATACACATTTCTTTAGATTGACATCATGTGCCATGGATATATTTACCAAATTGTGTGTCTCACAGGTTGGACCACTCTAAAGAACCTCAATGCGGTGTGGCAGGTGATGACACAAAAAAGAACAAACAAAAATATAATGTTGAAAATACTGCCTGTCATGTGATTAATAATTCCAGCATTATGACTGCAGTTTGACGCTTCCATCTTCCTAAAGCGGTCACTTCATTTCAGGCCATGACCAGCCCATTTTTTTTTTTGCTCAAAGCTGAAAGGTGTAGAGCTATTGCTCAAAATAGAGTGAGGCGATGATGACTGTGTAAAGCTGTTACTTAGATATCATCTGCTTGGAAGAGAGTTGAACACTTTTGTTTTTCATCCTTGTGATTACGTGCACCTTAAATGCATCTAATTGTTTCAAAGTGTTCCAGTTTTCTGTCTGATAATGGCATTATTACATGACATATTGAAGTCCTAATCTCTTATCATTACCCATTCCTTAAACTTTCAACTAAACTAAAACATCAGAGACTTTTAGTAAACCAATCCCACAACAGCTTTAGTATAATGAATCATAGGAGTAGGTATAAATATCTGTTAATATCTAAAAAGCGTATAAACGGTGTAGACAGTGTCCAACACATTTGCAATGTAATACAGAAAACTTCTACAAAACTTCTACAACACTCTGTGTTCTAGGCAGAGGGGTTGTTTTAATATTAACTGATTTGCTGTAGAGCCACCCAAACCTTTCAGCATGAAATATTAGAAAAGTAGAGTCGTGTTGACAGTAAAAAGATTAAAAGTGTCAATTTGTCACCCTTTCAATTTCCTATCGCGGGAGTCTGCAGTGGTTTCATTTCAAAACTGAAGGTGGTGACTTTGCTGATATAAGCGCTAGATCACCTCAGGTCATGCAACATTTTCTGTTGTGGCAGTTCAGGGAGAAAGTGACAGAACCCAAAGCCTGGACATAAAAGAAGGAAAGTTGAGAGGGAGAGCTGATAAAATAACCGGTTTCTCTATGTAGCTTGTTCAATCGTATGCATTACGTGTGCAGATTAATCCATGGGCTCATTCATCATGAAAGAAGACTGATTTTCTTCAGTAGGTGCGACCTCTCTGCTTGCCCGCTCATCGCCCAAAGGACTCCCAGCTCATAGTTCAGACGTTTCACTACAAACACTGTATATAAATGAGGCGTCATGCTGAAGCACAACATTAAACCTTAAAGAACACAGCCAAGACTCACCATGTTTTCTCCGCACTTTGTTCCGGCCAGAACGAGTCCCGGGTCTGGCATGTCATCGCCCAAATAAACATGTGTGCCTCTACACAATATTCGTCCTCCTTCTTGTAATGGGATGTTGGTTTCAATGGACACTGCATTTGTTCCAATTACTGGTCTGTTGGCTCCACCCTGGCACTGAATTTTACCGCATTTTGCATCCCTACATGCAAGACACACACAGATGCATGTGTGCAAACACTTAAAAGCACACTACACAGCTTTGGCTTACAAATGGATGAAAACAAGTAGCTCAGACTACCACAAATCAATCAAGACTGAGGATATCTGCAGAACATCCAATTATTAAAGCAATTACATCAATAAATAGAAATCTGAATGACACAGTTACCTCAAAGATGACTACAAGGAAACATGGCAGATTTTCAAGCTTAGTTTAAAAATTAAAGGTAGCTTCGGCAGCATAATGGAAATGGTAAAAGATGCCACTGATTGCTAATCATCATTTGCACAGGTATGTCTCCATATTTACCTAGCATCGCATTTGGCAAAAGAGCCTTTAGAGTCCTTCCCACAGTTTCCATAGGGGTCACCGGCAGAGTTGACTCTTTCAAAGCAGATACCAGGGGCAGGCTTAGCTCCTGCACACAGGGTCAAACAAAGGAAGTACAGTTATGAAAATGAAGAGGACGATCTTTGCTTAATAAAATGGAAACATTTACCTGGTCCCCATAGGGTGATACATTGTTGCTCATGAGTCTGGCAGATGCCATTGTAGCAGTAGCCTTCAACGCGGTGGCAGGCGTGTCCATCATGTAGATAAACATTGGCTGGGCAGTGAGGGCTGGCTCCGGAACAGAACTCTGGCAGGTCACATGAGTTACTGGACTCTCGGCACAGAGTGCCAGCAGGTTTGAGCTGTAAACACAGTTTGATAAGTCATCATGCAGGTTCGCAGTTACAAACAGTGTTGACTTCATCTATTTCTTCAGGGCTTGAGGGGTTTCTTTAAATGATCCATTATATCTTTATTAAAGCGTGGAGTGTAACACATTGATCAGCTGATGACAATGTTTTCCATTAATTTCTTGAAGTATTCTCATGAATAAACTAGAATAGAATAATAGTTTATTACCCCCCAAAAAGATTTTAAAATGTAAAATCTGCCAAACAAGAAACATGGAAAAGTGTATTGAAGTAACACTGTTCTGAGAAATAATCAGCAATTTAAGTGATGAAAGATGTGTATAGTAGTGAATAGTGTAATAGAAGAGTAGTGAATAAGAATAGGTCATGAATCACCTTTTAGTCAAAACACTGTCAGACAATAATTAGCAAGTTCAATTGTATTTTGTATTATGTCTGTTGCAAGATTGAAAAATTTGGTCTACAGTGGATAATGTTGAGAAAATATTTGGGGAGTCTGGTGAAATTGTGTAAAAGTCAACTTTCAAACTCTCAGGTGGCACTACAGAAAACTGATTTCACCAAAACACAGTGCACTGTTGCAACCTGATGCAGTATGCAGGCAGGAAGCCATATGTCAGCTTTGTGCAGTCCATGTTTTAGTTGCTTCCGGGAGATAGGGCCGCTATATGAGAAAGCAGCAAATGCCAGAATCAGCCATATGTGTGGAGGAAGCACTGGATCAGCGGCTTTCTAGCTGCACAATGCCTGGGATTTAACTGCTGTGCATGCAGAAAGATCTGGATCAAATAAATTCTGCCTGATAGATCTTGTTTTTAGTAAGAATGAAACATGCATAACACTGTGGGTAAACATGGCTCAACCCAAATGTAATTTAAATATGTTAGTTTGACAATTTCTAAATTTGGTTTACCCCAAAGTCAGTCATAAAATGTTGAATATAATCATTTTAGACTCACTTTGTATCTATTTCTGTTAAAAAACTATTAAAGTCCCATAGAGATGTAGAAAGCAGCAACCAAGCAATCAGTGAGATAGTAGAGTATGACTAATGATTTTATATGTAAGCCATAAAAAAATTAATATCATCAATATTTCAGAAACTCTCAACAAAATCTTAAAAAAACATAATGTTTTCAGGGTAACTCATCTCTTATTAAGAGGGGCCATGCTCCCTTTGATGCACACCATGAATTTAGGTGCCGGTGTTCTGTCAGGTCAGCATACCCCGTCAGACCAGCACCCGGCGGCGGCACGGAGCTACCGGGATACCGGGCTACCGGTGCCGGGGTCCGGTAGGGGGCTACCGGTAGGGGGATGCCGAGTGCCAACGTACGTAATAATCTGAGAAAAATGATTCTTTTCCAAGGTTTTAAACTTGCACAGCCACAGAGACTGCAATTATATAGCTGTGTACAGTATATATATTTATGGGACGTGCGGTCATCCTCACAAGACAAAACATACGATGACATATTATTATTTGTCCGACGATCTTTATGTATGACTAATTGCGATCATTTTAATTGTCAAAATCGCTGAAATTGCACATTTTCTGTTGAAATACGGGCTGAAACGTGATGTGCGGCGGCAAGGAGCCGAGCTGAACCTCTGATTGCGCAATCCATCCCAAACTGGGCTGTTGGTGTCTGTCGGCGTATCGCTGCATGTTGCCAATATAATGTTTGCATATACGTTTCTATAGCCTGATTTTCCAGTCTGGCTAATGTCTTCATCCATGTATGTATGGATGGATGGAATTCTATTCCTGTATTTGCCCTGATGTTAAAAAGCTACTGTAATCTGTTTATCCTATATTGAGTATTCACATTCTTACATTTTGAAACATTTTTTTGATTTACCAAAAGATAATCTTTCCAGTCTCTAAACAAAACATGTCATGTTCTCAGGTATGACGATCTGACGGGCTAGGTATGGCGATCTGACGGGCTAGGTATGGCGA